>NQLW01000040.1:3886761-3910976 GCA_002312845.1 Kalanchoe fedtschenkoi | reverse complement strand
GTCTGTGCGGACAAACCAGAATGGAGATCAAATCTTGTGCATATGTAGAATCGCCACAAAGAAAGATTTTGTGTTTGGATTGGACGATTTGATCCGTCGCATTCGAATGAGAGATTGGCCGGTTAGCTTTGGGATGATCGACACCATGGAAGCATGGATAATATTAAAAGACATTCGGACCTTTTCGTCGTTTCCGCTAAAGAGGACCGCGGGGCTGTTTGCTTGGCGGCGATTGTGCTCTCGTGGGTCCGCCGGTTGCGGTCGGAAACACGAGATTAAAGTGTTGGTGGGCGTGATCAGGGAGCAAGATGAGTTAAAGCGGTTCTACCACTTAATTGTCTGCCAACTGTTTGTGAAAATGCTCCTGTGTTTTGGGCCCTTGTGTGTGATACCAAGATTTGCTTCAATTGCAGAAAAATGTTTAACTGTTGGATCAAATAGCGCGACTGAATGAAGTGTTGCTGCAGCATCGGAGATGTCAGTAAATATTTTTATCATGAGTAAATCAGACAACTGCTGACCCATCGCTACATCTTGGTACATTTATCTTCTTTCTTGATTTTTGGATGTTGTAAGTTAGTAGTGTATATGTACCATGCAGTGAGTTTTATTGATATTGTATGAATAGTTATTGGAGAATCTATACTAGTCAATTTTCAATGTCAAGAAGTGGTATTTGGCGGTTGTTCTCTTCTCATGCCTAAACTTGGGAACCTGAAGTCTTGCATAAGTTATGCTGAGTGTTTAGGTTGCACTTTTGAGCTTCTTGAATTTGACATTGAGCCGCGAGAGATAATGCTGAGTGGTATTTAGTAGTTTTCTTTTTTCATGAGATGGAATTAAATGCATATGTTTTCATATTTTACAAGAATAACATACTGACAAGCATACACGCTGAAATCAGCTTTTTAGACGTCTCTCTTAATAGATGTGCTGTAGTTGTCCATATCATCATAATATTTAGACCAGAGCATGACCCCTCCATACTTGCTAGATCCTTTGATGGTGGGGAGTACCTTTGAAGTGAGATCAGAAACTGGGATGAATCCGCTACCTGCCGCCTCTGGGGCTGCTGGCAGACCCAAGAAAATTTTATCTGCTGGAATAGCTGTTGTCCATTGCTTCCAAGCATCTTCAAAGCTTGTGATGTTTGCAGGGTTGTATTGGCAGGGAGGGTTATTGAAAAACTGAACCCAGACATTGTCAAAAACGCCTGTTGTCAGTGCATTTCCGATCCAAGCGTCGGGGAAGGGACATTGTGGAGCAGCAGTCACATACACCTTTGTTCCGCGTTTGCTATATGCTGACAAGTACCTGCATGTTAGAGGGATTCTTCGTTCAGATAAAAAGAAAGGAAATTCTCGCCAGGTGCATCCTGAAGCTTGACCATTACCTTGCTAAATCTCCCCAGTATTGATTTGTACCAACTTCAATATCAAAATCAATTCCATCCAACACAGCAGCACCCAGAGGGCGAGTGGAGGAGGTGCCTCCTAAGAAATTGTTCCACAGGTATGTGGCCACTTGCCTAGCATCTTCAGATGAAGCAAGGGAATAGCTACCAATAGCGCCTCCTATAGAGAGTAGGACCTTGACGTTTTTAGCCTGGCAAGATAGGATGTCCGCGCTCAACTTGGTGCAGCCGTTGGAGTAAGGATCACAATGTCCCGCAAAGTTCAGCATGGGGTTCGCTCCATTGCCAAAAGTAGGCAGAAATGCCAAGATCACATAATTGTAGTTCCCAGCACCGCAAGTCTCAGCTAATGTGCCTTCTTGCCCGTTCTGGCCCCAATAGACGGCTATCTCGCCGCCAGCTTGGGAACCAACTGCGAAGAGAAGCAGCACTAGTGATATAGCTGCCAGTGGAGCCATGGCGAACTTTGAAGCCATTGTCTTGGTATTTAGCCTCTCTCTTGCTGTATTACTCAAATAGAATAATATTTGAGTAATTGAGCTCTGAGCCTTCAATGCTCTCACAATTCACAAGTGCTCCTTTTATAAGAATCCATGGCGATGGGTAATTTTGTTCAGGGGTTGAAGCTTCTCGGATTTGTTTGATTTCTGCGTAGCGTGTCAATCCCTCAGTCCTGGCAATGTGTAATTTTCTGCTTGGAGATTTAAATGCATATGATTCTGCTTTCCATTCTTTAGTTAATTTAGTTTTATGTGGAAGCCTTCTTTGTACATTATCTACTGTCTAGATGTTTGAAGAATTGTTTTCACACTTTCCACCATTACAGATGATGCTGTGATTGCTGGCTGCTGCCTGTTTTTACATCTATTTTGGATTTTATTTGTTGGCTGTGCTCAGTTTTGTATGTTACTTATTGATGTATCTTAATATAGTTATTTCAAGTTCATTCTTCATTATCTTATGTCTGGGAAACGTCAGCTTCTGGGTTTTCAACCTTTAGATCTCAACCTTTCTTACAAAACTTCGCCCGAGTTCTACTGGGTTTTCAAATTCTTGACGTGAAGTTTATCAAGAATCACCTCCACTTTTTTAATACTCAGTCACACCTCTGAATCTCTGATTGCTTATAAGGACCTAAGTAAGTTGCACGGATACAGGAACGACTATGTAAATGGGTACGAATAATCGGGAATCGTGAATTTTAAAATGATTAAGAAAGGTACAAAAACAGTAGCTAAGTTTCTTAAAAATCCAATTATTTTTTCTTATTACTTGAAAAATTTGCAAATAATTATTTGTTTCTGTGCAATATATGCAGCATCTGTGCAATATAATTTCTATGAATCCCTGGGAGCACACTCCAGAGAAATCAGCCTTGCTGCAATTCTAAAACCCAGTTGAAACATCCTGTAAATTGACGCAACATGAATTGTTGCTGAAAGTGCAGCGACTCTTACCCTTTCACCCCAATCTGCATATCCTCACAGAGCCAGGCTGACCATAAAAACAAACATGGTTCACTTGGCGCCTCAGCTTCAAGTAGCTGGGTCCATGTCTGCTAATCCGGCAACAATACAGCTCTTCATCAGGTGTCGCACGCTGTACTAACTGAAGAGACTAGCTGGCATTGTTACTCTATAACTCCCCTGTGGACCTTTTCGATTTCCATACTGCTCAAATGTTCAAGCTTTGCCAGCGAATCGTAAAGCGCATACATTAGACATCATCCGAATGTCGCTTTACAACATCCAGATGGAGAAAATCACAGGGGGCAGTTCCTCACTTCTTTAGAACAAGGAAGACTTGTATCTGATAGAAAATCTTGCTGTGTGCGACGCCAGCGAAAAGGGGCAAGCAATTCTTTAACTCTAGACAAATTCGTCACAAATATAACACTCAATAAAGAAAATGTTACATCACCTAAACTGTATCCAAGCTGTAAAGTAATAGTTTCACACTAGCTCTTGGAATCACTGTTGCTATGGGCAGACCGACGGATATCAAACTTGTCGACAAACTCCAAAGGGGTGGTAGTCTCATTGCGAATTCTCCTGATCTTTGGGCTCAGCAGACCTCTGTGACTAAACCCATAAAGCTTAAGCACTTGATTGTCGGCAAAATTGAATGCTCTTTCCATACTGCTCAAGCACCTTTCGACTGGATAATCCCCGTAGCTCCCACACGGCTTGCACCCCACAAAATGAGTCACAAACGGCCACCGCTCATCTCCCAATCCCGGATGGTACTTCTCAACCATCTCTTCATACTTGTCCACCAATCCAGCCCAATAGCCGTGCAAGTAATACGAGTTCTCAATAAACACCTTATCCATCCACTGCTTTTGCGATATAAACAAATAAATCAAAGCAGATTGGTCATCTGCCTCAAATGCGGGTCTGCCCTTCAGATTGGCAGTCAGAATCTTCCCGGCCTCCTCTCGGATCGGACCCTTCGGCCCCATCGGAGCCCAAGCGTCAAGCAAATCCAAGGACCACTGGCAATTACGAAACAAGAAACTCCCCGTATTCAATGCGATCCACGACTTCTGCTCAAACAACAGATCAGGATATCCGTGAATCACCAAATTGTGATCCTTGTACTTGGAAAGCGGGATCTCGAACAGCATATCCGTAAACATGGCGTCGCTATCCATCCACCAAATCCACTCGACCTCCGGATGTGCAAGCATGAGCTTCCTAATCAGAGGCAGCTTGGCCCAGTATCCGGCCAGCTCCTTATCCAAATGCGCCAAGTTGTAAACAATCTCAGTGCCATGAATCCTGCAGTAGTCGATCTTGTTCTTAATAGCCTTAAGCAGGTAATGATCGCCTATCGGATTATCGCAGGGCTTGGGAGGGGAGCCAGTGACGAGCAAGATCCTAGCTTTACCATTCACATGGCTAGGAAACTCAGGGTTCCTCTCAAGCCACATCTTCCTCTCCTCATCCCAGCTGGTGATCTTGGGCCCCAAGCTGTAACTGTGAGTAGCATTCGGACTCATCAGGTCGGCCGGATCGTCGTCGGGGTCCCCGTCGGACCGGATCTCGGCCAGGATCCGGTTGGTCTCCTCGGCCAGCTTCCGGGAGGCGGCGTCGTCCTCGAGGGGGCCCAGATTGCCGACGCCGATGGTGCCGCGGAGGACGAGGATGGTGACGAGGCCGCAGAGGATGGTGATCTTGACGTTGTTGAGGGTCTTGCCGACCTGACGGCGGGCGGGGAATGCGCGGGTGGATCGGGCGGTGGCGGTGGTGGGGAGCGAGCCTCCGGGGGCTCTCTTGAGAGCCGCGAAGCTCTCTTTCCCCATCGTGGCGTGTTCGCCTGTGGGGAGCGGTAAAACCCTAGAAATTGATGGAGGAGGGGAGGAGGGCGTTCATCGATCGAATGTACGAGAATCGCACAAGACAAGACAACATAAACAAACAACAGCGTATTACTACAATTACCAGAGTGAGAGTGCATTGTTATTCTACTACCAATTTTGCCATCGGCGAGCGTGTGCAATGTTCAAATGAAATTATATATACCCTTCTTCCATTAATACTTCAATTAACTCTAAAAGGATGATTATTAATTACATTTTATATTTGCAATTTCATATGAAAATTACTTATATAAAATACTTCTATCTTTACTCGATGTTATTCATGACTAAGTGTAAAAAGCTCGTTAATTACACGTAATAATAAAGTGGGCCCTTGATTAAGAAGAGTTAAATGTGTGACTAAAAACAATAAACTGATGAACTAAATAAAATTGAAGGTTCGTTTAGAGTGTTAATGGTTCAGAGTTACGACTTTATTTTTTGAAAAACAGACCACTAATAGTTCAGTTTAATCATATAAAAATTTAATTGAATATATAAATAAATTAGTAAATAAAGTTCATGAAATAATAAATCGAATCAAACCGAACCATATGGTTTGATTCGGCTTGATTTTTTGAAGATAGCAGTCTGATTTCAAAATTTTCAAATCAATTACGAATGGTTCGGTTCAAATTTTTATTAAAAACGAACCAAATCGTTACACCCAAAAAATAAATAAATCTAAACTTTGTAAATATAAATATATAAAAGTATACACCTTCATCTTGATATAGTAGTCATTTAAATGAATAGATTAAGGAGATATTAACACTATTAGTGAACAAATTCAATCGGTAGGTGTCTAATTTTTTTTTAAAATTTCGTGAAAATATAAACTTAGTAAATTATTATAATTTTATAGTTACTTTTCATCCAACTGACTTGTACCTATTATTCTGAGGCTCTTAAGCGAGTTAAAAATGGATATTCAATTAGATATACAACATTTTATAGTTATATTTTCAATAATTCATTTTATTAGACTCATGTAAAAAATATAATTATTACTTCTGATAAATGATATAATTAATAGTGCAATATAAAATTTTCAACCTAAATAGATCATTATCATTCCTTAATAAGATGCGGTCCGAACTACCACAATTAACAAATAAAATGTAAAATACTAATTATTCTGACAGGCATCTTAACACCTTAACTTATATTAAACACCGCAGTGCCTTGGAAAGAGAATTACGAGTGATATCATGTGGGAAACTCATATCAAGTTCACTTCCCTGAATGCCAATCAAGAAATTATGACAGAAACCGATTTGAGCTACATCATTTTTCTCTCAAAGATATAGTCTGAATTTTCAACGTAGGAAAGGATTTACTGAACAATATCTACAAACATCTTTCAAAACTAACTATCTATAACTCTGTTCTAAACGGCGGCCGCCTAGCCGCCCGATTAGTCTCTGGACGTTTTGAAAACGTCCCGTCTAGCGCCTAATTATTTTATATATTTTATTTTTAAAATAATATTAAATTTTATCGGTATAATTTTATAAGTAATTATTAAATATATTATTAATATATATATATATAACTCCGTCTAACCGTCCAATAATCATTTCGACTAATCCCCGTCTAACCGATTAGTCGCTAGGCGTTACGTCCACCGCCTAAGACCGCCTAACACCTTTTAGAACACTGATCTATAATACATTTCCATATTCATCTTCCTCTTAGAATGATAACAACAAACATAACTAAAGTATAATAAACCGAATTGAACTCATCTCGCTAAATAAGTATTTTGAAAATTTCCAACCAGCAACCAACATCCAACTCGTCCTCAAAATGGGAGCCACGAGTTACACCGGTCGATCTTCTGACATGACAGATGAGCTGATCAACCGATTCCAACTAAATCCATACAAACAGATCGCCTTAAAATCCACCGAGTAGATTCCATGCCACCACTTATTCTAGTTCAAATAAAAAAAATAGTCGTAAATCGCCTCATCAGAATGTCACAAACTCCGTCAAAGATTGAGAAGAAAGATTAAAACTCACCATGAGATTGACACATGCATCCAGGAAATGGCCAGAAGTTAAACCAGGTTACTTGAGAATGAAACATTTCCGGCACCCAAAAGTGTTACTCTTGAAAACTATGATAAAACGAAGACTGAAAAGAACTGACAATTGCATTCCAATCAGATAAAAAGGAAGTTACTTTTTGGAGTGATATGTTAGATTTAATTTTTAGATTTAATATCTTAATTTGATTCATGCACTTATGGTTTTATAATTCCAATTAAAGTTACACATGGTGATGATTAGTGGGGTATTATGGTTGGAATTATTGGGTGAAAATCCCTCTCTCTTATCTTATTAAAGTTAAGAAGCTTAAGGGTCAAGTGTTTATGAAGAAGCTTAAGGGTCTATGGTCTTTGTGTTGTACAATTAAAATGCCCATATTAAGAGCATGAACTCCAAGGGTCTATGGGAATTAAATTAATAACATTATTGTACAAATTAAGTGACCATATTAAGTTAAGGAGTTTGAAAGGTTTATGGGAATTACAAGAGACAAACCCATACACTATATATATCCTCTTATGGATCCTAAACAATACACTTAGAGAAAACACAAAACACCCATTAGAGAATTCTCCTATATCATCAAGGAGAAAGCTACAAAGATATAGGATCAAAGAGAAAAAGCACATAGGATCATTCAAGTCATTGCTATGGATCCAAGTAAGTTTCCTATATATTTCTCAATTATGTTTGTTAATTCCCATTATCCATATTTGGTTGATTTAAAATGTTTGTAAGTGGATTTTGGGTTAACGCTTCCGCATTATAGTTATACATCAAATAATATTGTATTGAAATAATATTAGTTTTGATGTACCAAAGCTTACATGATATTGAACAAAAGATACAAAGAAAAGACTCATATGGGCGTAATCTGTAAATCAAAAAGGAATTTACAGAAGCAGCATGCAGCATGAGTGTTCCCCAGGAAACTCAAATCACATGACAAACCAATTAAAAGTAATATGGGGGAGAAAGTTTAAGAGTCAATACAGCGCATAGATCTTAAGGAATCGTGAATGACTTAAAAAGGGCATACCTGATGAATCCAACATCCAGCAGAGTCATCCATTCTCACAGCATCTACAAAGGTTCTGCAAACATTAAAATACAAGTAACAAAATAAAAAGGAACAATAGGTTGATCCGAGATGGCCTCAACTTCATCTGCCTAACCTATCCAGTACGAATGATGATTGAGGTGTCTAGGTTCCATTTTCCTAATCAATCATAAAACTGATAGGATAAATAACGGAGCAGAAGGGAGACTAATTTAAAAGTTGGGTTCTACAGTACAAAAGCCACTAAAATGAAAGCTTCATAGATCAAACACCACAGAGGCCTACATTACTGCCCAAAACCCCTCAAAATACTCTTCTTGTCCTATAATAAGTATCGAATCCAGAACAGAACATAAAAAGGCTTTCCAAGCTCACCCTCAGAAGCATACACCAAAGACGGGGGGTTATTGATGAGACAAACTAACAGGCACTCTAACTGGTGATCAACGACATTTTTCAAAACTGCTTTTTTTAAAACCAAAAGCCTTCGCAGCAAATAAAGATTGAAAATAATTAGAAATCTCATCTAACATGGTGATCATCATCATCATCACGTCATCACATAAGCAGCTAAGTATCAACTGATTGCGGCGGAAGAAAAAAAAAAGATAACACAGGTTCATCATAATCTGAGACATAGAACTACTGCTACAGGATCATCTCCGTCTAAATTAGCACCATCATCATCATTGTCTGGAGGCAGCAGATTCAGATAAATAGGCAACAGCATTGAGAATGAAACATTTACAGCAATCTGATTTGACAATCACCGAAGACGACGAATCACAATCAGTTATATAATCTGCATCTTCCCTGGCAGCCGCTGGGACACTAACTAGCTCCGAAAAATCAAGCCCGGATTCGTTGCCTTCGGCCTGTTGAACGACTCCTACTCCTCCCACTAGTCCTGGCGCACACATATACATCTGTCAGACAAAAAGAAATCAATATGAACTGATGCCAAAAATTAGTGCCCACCTTTGACGGTTACAAGAGAGTTTCTTTTTCTTCTTTTTTTTGTTCTTCTTGTTGCTATTAATTTTATTTTTTGAAGTCTTAGTATGCGAGTCCGCAGAAGAAATTGCACAGGGCATCACAACAATCTCAGTCTCCGTTTTTCTGCTAGGTTTAAATACTTCAATAACAGAAGGGTTTAACTCATCGATTGTGCTTTCAAGAGCAATACCCATAGACTCAGCCTCATCCCAGAGCTTCCTACCCTTCTCAAACTCCCCACTTCTGCATAATTTCTGTATGAGAACATCATACATTGGTCCATAA
The DNA here is from genome assembly GCA_002312845.1 of Kalanchoe fedtschenkoi. Taxonomy (NCBI): domain Eukaryota; kingdom Viridiplantae; phylum Streptophyta; class Magnoliopsida; order Saxifragales; family Crassulaceae; genus Kalanchoe; species Kalanchoe fedtschenkoi. The sequence continues at coordinate 3,901,805 of NQLW01000040.1, read as the reverse complement.
CCACCCACACAGTTCTTCTTCATTCTCTCAAACAAATCAAGAGCAAAGTTTACCCTCTCAACACCACAAAGAACACCAATCAAATCAAAGTAAAATCTGCGTTCAGGGATCAATCCTTCTTCAAACATATGGTCTAGAATCTGATTGCCTTTCCCAAATCTTCCAGACAGGTAGAGCACTCTGATAACAAGATAATAGCTGACCCAGTCAGGAGGACAATCAGCCTTCCTCATTGAGTCAAGTATGCGCACTGATTCTTTGACTCTCCTTATTTTGCCAAGGCATGATAGAATGATGTTGTATGTCATGGGAGTTGGCTCGATACCATTGGACATCATCTCCATTATCACATTGAGAGCACTTGGAACAAGCTGGGAAGGATTGGTCTTCATGTTTTTGTTGCAAAGGTACCTGAGAAATGTGTTATAGCAAAACTGATTGACCACAATCCCATTAGACCTCATTTCCCTGAGAACCCGCCGAGCGTTGATCATATCTCCTTGCACGCCCCATCCATGAAGTAGACTCCTGTAGATGCAATCCTCCACTCCATGAATCTTATCCTTATGGTGCCAGACAACCTTTTCAGCTCTTTTGGGATGCCCCTTTTCACAAAGAGCGCTAACAATTGCAGCAACAGCGGCATTATCTCGCGGACACTTGAACTCCTCCAAACTCTTAAAAACACCTAAAGCCTCATCTTCTCTCCCCAATTTCACCAACGCCTCCGCCACAAGACAAAAAGTCTCTGTCTCCATCGCTCGCCCTTCCTTCCGCATATCACTAATCAATATATGCATAGCAGTGAAGTCTTTCAGATGAGCAAAGACACGAACAGCTGCGTTGAAATCCCTGTCTTCCATATCACAACATAACTTACCCCGGGACCACGAAAAGAATCGAAGCAGTCTCCTTATGGGTGCCTCAGTTTTACAAGCCTCGATGACTTGGGTCACCATTGATGAAGTCAGCGGAGCCTTTGAAAGGTCAAGACTGGATTCCAAGTCATCCAGGCTCCCGTTCGCGGTGCAAACAGCATTGCACAACTCACTGTAACCGCTCCATTCCGTGGCTGTCGGTCCATTTGTGCAACACGTTCTAACGCATGCACTTGTGATTTGGTGATGACCTGAAAAAAATGCGGCAAAAGAAGCGACGGCGCACCTTCGTCTCAGCGAATTTAACATCATCTTCTCTGAGACAATTCATCAAACACATGGTGCGTGTCCGAGGATAGAGAAACACAAACTGATCAAATAATGAAATAATAGGTAGTGAAAGTTACTTTGTAATTACTGAGGCGGTTCATTATTCGATTCGATCCGCGGGCGAGTTCAGTTCGAACCGGCTTGATTTTGATTGAAGATGATTATTTTTTTCATGGATCGAATTTTTTAAGTTATAATGAATTTAATTATGTAGGTCAATATGAGAAAAAAATATGGTGTGACACCTTAAATAGATTACGTAAAAAAAATCAATGATTTTTATTTTTTTATTTTAGGGGTTGGTTCTAGTATTTTAGAGGATTAGGTTAATAGGGTTTCAGAATTTTTCAAGATTTTAGGGGTTTTTGATTTTATATGATTTCCAGATATCAAGTTTAGAATATTTAATTTTTAGGTTTTACGGTTTAGTTTTTAAGTTTTACGATACATAGGACTATGTCCTAAACATCCTAAAATATTTGAACAAAAAATATAGCAAATTGATGTATTATGTCTGATCCCTTAGCTTGTTCGAGGGCGTGTTACTCATATTTAGTAATTATTTATTTATTTTATTTTTATATTTTTTGTTTTATTTATTAGGTGTCACGCACTCTTTTCATTTTGATAGTGAAATCAGACTCGTTGTGAATAATAAACACGTAACTACAACATATCCAGACTTACACCCTGTTGGACTGGTAACCCCTTTAAATATTTATCATTCATATAATTTGAAATTCAGAATAAAATAATGTCTATAATTTCATATTCCATTCCATCAGGTATAATCTTTTGAATTTTAACTTCTGAAGAATATGGATATGATTGTATCTTTTTGTAACTGTTTATTTAATATTATAAACTTATAGATTAATAATGTAGTTTTTTGTACTCCATGTTGTCACAAATTAAGGAAAACCTGTATCTATGAATTAATTATGACGTTAGGCCATATTCTTTAAGACTTAAAATAAAAGAACATATTATAGTTTTTTATAATTTTAGTCAATATAAAAAAATTGATACTACCTAAATTATAATTTTGGCACAATTAACCGCCATCTTTTCCGCATAATATAAGAGCAATTTTTTTCCCAACTGTTTTACCAGAAAAAGCATTTTTCATATATTACTGGCCAGTAAATTAACCAAAAATTTCAGAAATTACATAAAGTTTCTCTGTTACCTGATAGGGCAATAGTTTATTCTATTTTAAGTACTTATACTTATTATATTTGAGTCATTTCTGAGTTATTATTGATGATTTATATTTGATTTTGTTTCTTATAGGTTAAATATAAAGAATACTGGATTCGAAAGAGGAAAAATATGAAAATAGTGCAAACTGGGTTAAAATCGGACAAAAAATCAAGTTCGTGAATCAAATTATCAAAAGAAGAAGTTTCAGGGGCTAATCTGTAAATATGCAGAGCAAGAAATCGACCCAGGTCGAGTTTCGATTTCAGAAACACGATCCAGGTCGTGTTTCATGGCAGTGCGCGACCCAGGTCATGTTGCCTTTGTAAGAACTCAATTCATGTCGAGTTTACACGTGTCGGACACAAAAACGAGCAAATTCGAATTCCGGCGTTGTGGACCTATTTTGACAATAAGATTCTTTCCAAAAATTATTCAAATTACTAGATAATTACAAATTGATATTTCAACTATAAATAGAAGTCTCGGGCTCAAACCTTAACAAGCATGGCACCACAACACATCTTCCTGCTAGAAGGGACACAGAGACGAATTTCGTTCATAATTGGAGCTTCAACAGACTAAGCTTTCTTCTACCATTCTTGTTTTATTTTCATAATTATTTTATGATTGTTATTTTAACTATGCATAATGAGTAGTCGTCTCTGTCCTAGGATCCTACGGATCCTAGGTTGTGTGTAAATTCAATTTTTCATGTTTATTAATTAAGTATATTTTTCATCTATGTCGCTAGTGCTTCTTTGAATGTTATTGCGTATGTTCATTATTTAAGGGATGCCTTATATTATCATGTGTAGTTATTTAGAGTTAAATATGCATGCTTTAAGAATTTAGTTTATGATATAATCTATTACCCTCTAAGCTAGGATATTCCATCCCACGAAGACCAGAATCGAGATGACTTGGATATTTTACTTAGTTGTAGTCAATGACACTAGTCAACCGAAGCATAGAATCAGGAGTTGGCCTAGGAATATTGAGTAGTTTATTTATCCTGCTGTATGTTTAGAAAATTTAGTGTATCACCCTTTGATTAGTATTTGTGAGCTACGAAGACCGGAATCAGGAAATAACACCATACGAAATCAATTGTATTCAAATATTTACTGTACAGGGATATCCAAAAGTTGAACTCACAATGAATTATTGAGCGATACGCCGTATTATTGAAATTGCATGATTTGGATGATCAATTTACGCCTGAATCACATGATTAGTTTTGCATGCAACCTAGGTGAAATAAATCTTATGATGCTTATCTTCTCTGTTCGATTCTATCTCTGTGTCTTTGTCTTCACTGTAAGTTCTTGGTTAGTTTACAACAACTTCCAACCAATTTGTCTAGAATGAAATAGATATTAATTAGGTTATTTGCGCCTAGCAAGCCTTGTGCTCCTCTTGGTTCGACTCGGTACTTACCAATTTATTTGACTGTAGTGATCCCTGAAACTTTAATTGACATCTATATAAGATCAAAAATACGCACTGTCATTACCTAATTGAATTGCCCGTAAAATAAAATATAAAATAATCTAGTATATTTTCATACATGAGATTTTTCATGTAATGTTATCGTATAAAGTCTCTACTTTGATACTGTGAACCAGCTTAATTGAATTATTATAAAATTATTTGATCTGTCATAGTCAAAAACCAAAGAAGCAAATCAACAATTGATTTAGTTAGATGCAAAAATGAAGTCAATTGATGAATAGTGATTGTTATAGCCTTTGCTAGAATTGACTTTCATTACTTATAAATTTGTGCTTATGATTTGACATTATAATGTATTCTGAATTTACATTGAATTTTCGTCTCTCAGTAATATCATTTTTTTTAAAAAAAAATAAACGTTTTCCCATCATAATATTTAAAGGAAGCCAACTTTAGATCCATCATATGTTCTTTAACAGAAAAATTGCTATATAGAGATTTATGTATACATGCATATTTTTAAGTTGCATAGATTAATGTTTGCCAAGCTTAATATTGAATAACTACATGGAATCAACATTAAATATGTTGGAAATTGACTAGATTTTTAAATATGAAGATGAAAGAGATAATCAACTTATTTGAAAGTTGATTAATATTAGGAATCTTATTGTTAGTGTTTTGGTAGGATTAGGAATTCTATTTGATTTAGTATTAATACCTTATAAATATGATATTCTAGTGATAGGAATAATTTGAGAGACTTAGTGGGAGTCCTCCAAGAGAATTCATGAGAGATTCTTCTTGAGTGGTGTAAAGTTTTTTTAGATTTTTGGTTAGAGAAAACCTATGAGAGAGTTGAGAGGTGTGTATTCAAGAGTGTTGAGAGGTGAGTCCATTCTTGTAATACATATCTATAAATAATGGAGATGGTGGACGTAGGCTCTGTTGGAGGGCTGAACCACGTTAAAAAATATTGTGTGTTTCTTTCGTATTTTATATATATTATTGTGTGTTGGTGTGTGTTATTCATGTGAGTGTTTCGTGTCATCGTTCCACTGCGCATGCATGGTGGAGAGGAGAGACCTCCCCCTAACAAAATAGCTAAAGAACACTAGTAAAAAAAATTAAAATTGAGATAGCCGGATGAAGACAACCTTGAGAAAAGGTGCTCAATGGACTTGCAAACACGAGCTTTAGGACATTGAAGAGCTGGAATGTGTATAATATATTTACGTTGATTTTAATCATTAGATGATATTTTTACAGGTCTAGATAATTCAGACATCAAAATGACAACAAATGACTTTTCAAATAACCATTTGGACCAAACAAACAAAAGAATGATCATTGAACACTTACTATAATAAAAGATCATATCTTAACAAAGTCTAATAAAAGCAATAAAATAACACATTAGGTCATTCTTATCAAAATACTTATTGCATCCAATGCTAAATTTACATGTTTTATATCATTTTTCATTTTATCTAAATTTTTCAAAATTTCCATAATCATACGAGTTCTTTATATTCTACTTCTATATCTTTCAAATTTGCCTTTATGAAAATACATCTCACGCCTTTTTCGTTATGGACTTGAGATTGTAATTGATGGAGTAGTGATAGTTCAAAGATCATTTTAGCGTTTTTTTTTTAGATTTGATAAATTTGTCTTCAATTATTTCTGAACAATTTTTTTTAACAACCATCTCATTAAATATTCATTTACATTCGTTTAGAAGCATATTTATCATAAATATTTTACATAATTTAGACCATTTTCTTACTCAGCTTTAACTTCTAGTTTGGCCCGAATTCGTGAAGATATATAACAAATTAATCTTGAACACAGTAAAAATTATTAAATCTCAGATCTAATCAGTATCAATAGGTAGATTTTTCATAAAAAAAAATGAAAATAATAATATTACTTTATTCTTATTATTTCAACAAATCAAACAAGAAAATTTGTTTAACTTTCATGCTTAACCATACTTTCCGGCTTAGGCTTCCATGGCAGACACCTATCATAAGTGTAGAAACAAGGTCCATCCGGTGTCAGCCTCCAAGTACACAAACAATCATGATCTACACAAACTATTCGATCCCCCCTATCTATATTGAAAGCATCGAAATATTCCGTCCTCCCATTCCATCTAACTGAACAGTAGAACAAAGTTGTGCCCCAGATATTCGGCTTGAAACTAAAATAGTAAGATTGAACCGGCGCTAAATAGTGTGTGCCTAAATCGTCATCCTTTGACTTGCATCGAACATTTATTCCAGATCCGATACTGTTAAAAATTTGGACTGTATATTTCGGATAGAGGCCTTCGCAATATGCTTGACTAGAATCCGCACCAAGCAGGAAGACAACAACAGAAATAATCGCTATAAAAGCACATAGAGCAATACCTTTGGAATTCATCTTTCACCTGGTCTTTTAACTTGACTTCCAAACATTTATACTCTTCTTCCCAGTCCGAATTATTGTAACAAAATTTTTCAAAGTCATAAAATACATTTTTTTGATTTAGTAAAAGTTTTGTTATACAAGAAACTTTTATTATTAAATAAAAAATGTTATGTGTATGAGACACTTTTATATAATAGAACGGATTCGGTTGCAAAAAGGACATTTCCTGTTCTATTTTACTAGTATTTTATATATGCCATTTTCACAAAAAAAAAAAAAAAATTCTTGTCAGACCATTTTGAAAGGGCATTCCTATTTTCTTTTCCTAATATATTTAATCAATGCCATTTTCACAATAAAAAATATTGCTTGTAAAGTCATATTAAAATGATATTCCCTATTTTGAAAAGGATATTCCTTATTTTCTTTTAATCATATCTAATCAATGACATTTCACAGTAAAAAAGATTGTTTGTAAAACCATATGGAAAGATATTTCCTATTTTCTTTTATGATAACTAATCAATGTCATTGTCACAACAGAAAAGACTATTTCTAAAGCCATATAAGGAAAGGACATTCTCTATATTCGTCTGATGATATAAAATGAATGATATTTTCGTAATTAAAAAATTGCTTGTGAAACCATATAGAAAAACATTGCTCGTCATTGTAAAAAATATATTTAATGATACATACATGGCAAAATCAAATCTAATTTCTAATCCAATATATAGTGTGCTCATATATGTATATATAGTGGATCAAATAAAAATCGATTAGGATATGTAAACTGTGAACTAATACTATTTTTTGATCTCATTTGATACGTGATTCTCTTTTATTCCATTTTATATTTTTAGATCGTTACCTTTTTGTTGATTTTATCTATATAATATTTTTTTATTTGTAGGGGTAATTATTCAGGTATTATTATCTCTTGTATTTTATCTTTAATTTATTTTATTGTTAGTTTTCTTTTTAGAATAGCATATTATTCTCTCACTACGTGAAGAATGACTTTATACGGCGTTTATTTAAGGCTTATACGGCGTTTTAACGCCGTATAAAGTCATTCTTCACATAGTGAGAGAATAATATGCTATTCTAGCATCCACTGTATAAACTATAAAGTCATGGTCTCAAACGCCGCCATCTATTATCCACACTTTATACGACATATATCATCTATAAACGTCATATAAAGTGTAGACTTTGTATGGTTTTTTTTAATTTTAAACGCCGTATAAAAGATAAATCAAAATTATGAGTTCACTTAACATTTTTACCTAAAATTTTATTCATCATTTTAATTAATTGAATATAACCAATTTTAAGAATTAATTAAAAATAAAATTATGAATTTAATTACTAATAATTATTATGAATAAACCCATGAATAGTATCAGACAAATTTCATAAATATTAAGTACAGATGTTTTTAACATAATTCAAAATTATAATAAAATATTTTAATATTTAAAATTACACAAAATAAAATTCAGTTCAAGATGCAGTCCAAGCCACCACATCATGAACTTTCAGCAATTGTCCCGCGGCATATAGTTGACTGGTGAATGGAAAAACATACACATAGCCATAAAAACTATCATAACGATATTATATAAAATAAATTTTAATAATTTTATGCAGTTAATTCTCTCTACTTACTTCTTGAATGTTTTCCATATGAAAATCTTTAGAGTGCGATATATGTGATATTATATCATACGTAAATCGCATGACATAATACCCGCATGCCTTTCCGTTTGTCAGCTGTGGAACCTACATAAAATATGAAAACATATTTAAGTATTTTCTAATATAACATTATAATATTAAAACTAAAATAAAAAATAATAATTAAAGTGAGAAATACATAAAGATAACACTTTCCATTTTGTGATGTTCCGGCACACACGATCTCTAATGCCACCAACTTCATAGTATTGACGCAAGCTTCTACAAACTCAAATAACTTAAATGAGTATCAAATTTAGTAAAACATTACGCATTTAATTTGAAAAATCAATTAGCGCCACTTACCCATTCACCATATGTACCACGTCTGACATCTCACCCTTAAGTCCCAAAGACATGCTGTTCAAATTGTACACAATATTCTGCCTCGGGAATATGATTTCTAAGGTCCAATGAAACTTACATGAGAACAAACAACATTGTGTGAAGAATACATAAATTTTATCAACTTAAAATACAAGAATATATAAAAATTTGAATAAAAATCATTGGACCGTATAACATACAAACACCATTTTAAGTACAGACTTAATACAACATTTTTTATAAATACTGTATAAAGTCAAAAAATAGATGGCGTTTGGAACCTTCGACTTCATACAACGTTTTAAAAACGTTGTATAAGCCTCAAAAACGTCATATCACGTAGTGTCATAGGCGGATCCACTGGGGGGCAAAGGGGGCAGCCGCCCCCCGAATCCCACCTAAAACTCTTCTGACTAGGGTAAAAAAAAATTATATATGTAAAAAATAAATTTATATGTATAATTTCAACGAAATTTTTAATTCCCCCCCCCCCCCAAAATTCAACCAAAATTTTTGATTATATAATTTTGCCCCCTCAAAAAAAAAATTCTGGCTCTGCCACTGCGTAATGTATGTATTTTCAATCGATGTACTTTTTTGAAAATGTATCGAAAATATATTCAATAATGAACATAAATTGAAGCTTATAATATTTTACCTTTAATTATGAAATTTATTTTTTTATATAAAATCCGTCTAATTAGATAAATTGAGTTGAATGTAATTGAAATAAGGATACACAGAAGAGAGTGCGTAAACGTATCACACCTAATTTTGCGACACGTGTTCATGTCTGTAAAAGTACATTAAATCTCAGACATATTTACCCCTTTGGACATATGTCCGTTGTGAGCATGAACACTTGACGACATCAAGATGAATCTAGAAAAAATTTCTCGGAGATTAAAGGGATTCCCGACCCGTGAAATTAGAACGGATTCGAATTGGATTCAACCCCTATATATATAATTGTTTGTCTATATTTCACGCATATATAAATGTGCTCTTAAAAGTGATGAATTTCAGAAATATTCATGGAAAGTAAAGTGCTTTAATAAAATTCCTCAATGATATGACCCTCTAATTTATTTATTTTTTTACTTTTTCTATTTTGTCTATTTTATTTCATTTATTTATATTTATACATATTATTTTTTATTTCATTCATTTATTTTTTTAATTTTTAACTCATATCAGTCAATGCATTTAATTTTTAAAACTAAATAAAAATCCAAACACATTTTCGTAAGTTTTATATTGCTCAAATCTCTTATGGAGAGAACCAATAGGTTGATCAACTATATAAAAGAAATAGTTAAATCTAAATGCATCTTCAAGAGACTATGAGGCAACAGATGATTCATTGTGAGAATTCTCATCTAAAATTTTTTCTTCTTATTTTATGCCTACAAGGAAATACCGGATCAATATCTAATTCAATTGCAATTTTTTTAGCTTATTCAATTGCATTAGAAAAACCAATCTCTCTATTTTTTTTAAAAAAAGAAATCAAACCTTCAATTTTCTCAATAGCAACATCAATAAGCATATCTACTAACTGCAGGCTCTTACTAACCACATTAACCGAACTTAATGCATCATACCATATTATTAGAGAAACTACAAAATCAAAATCTCCAAGTTCATTTTCTGCTAATGATTTTGATTCAATTTTTATTTTTGAGTCGTTATCATTTTCGAAAACTTGAAGCAAAGCTTCTCTTACCTCCCAAATTTGAAATCTAATTGCTTTAACACTATGAATACGACTCTCCCAATGAGTAGATGATAATGATTTAAGTTAACTCTTTAACATTGTCTTTTAGAATTTGCCTCCTTTTAGTTGAATTCGTTAATATTGTATAAATCTGTTGTACAACACCAAAGAAATCCCTAGCTTTACTACAAGTATTAGCCATATCACACAACATCAAATTTAAGCTATAAGAGCCACAAGAAGTACAAAAACTTTAGAATTAATACCTGAAAGTTTTTTTGAACTCCCTGATGTCTTCCTATCATATTGGAACCGTTGTCATTTCCTTGTCCCCGCACATTGTCTACATCAAGATCAAGGAGCTTCAATTCCTATAATAAAACATCAAAAAGTCATTTCCATGTAGTGTCATTAACATTTATAAATCCAAAAAATGATTCATCATTAACAATAGAACTAGAAGAAAGATCAACGTATCTCAATATCATAGACATTTGCTCTTGATGACTAATATGAGGAGTACAATCCAATATAACGGAGAAATACTTTGCTTTGCTTACCTTTTTCATAATTTCAGGTTCAATTGAAGAAGCAATCAAAGATATCAACTCATTCTGAATATTATGACCAAGTTAATTGAAGTGAATGTCATCACTTGATATACGTCGAATATGCTCTTGTATAATTGGATCAAACTCAGCTAACATTTCAATTAAACCTAAAAAATTTCCATTATTATTTTCATACAACCTCTCTTTCTTGCCATGAAAAGCTGCATTATTTTTGGCAAGAAACTTTACGATAGAAATTATTTTTACCAAAACATTTTTTCAATGATCCCTTTCTTTTTTAAGTTAATTTTGAGCCACTTGATCAATGGTTTTATTAGCATTTGATCTAAAACATAATTCATACCAAGCAGCCCAATTTTGTGTGTGTTCCATGTCAACTTCATGCTCTTGAATCCGAATCCCAATGCGAGACCAATCCTCATAACTCTCATTTACTAATCCACCTTTTACATATCCCTTTTTAAATATCTTGTAACAAAAGCAAAAAATCTTATCAAGTTCTTTTAAATATACAAGCCAATCGCTATCATTTTTGTCACCATTATCCAAAACTCTAATATATAAATACGAGGAAAAGCATCTACCAAGTTTATTCTTAGGTCCTTTTTTGGAATAGCATATCTCTTTTAGGGCCCTTCACCGCTAAAGTATCAATCATTTTTGAATCAAAAGCATTCCAATATCTAGGATCAAAAATATCAATATGAGAATTTAAAGACTCATCATTTTGTCTGTCATCATTCAAATTCTCAATACAATCTTTACCACCAAGTGAATATGTCGAATCAATATCATCATTTTCATCAGTATCACTATGATCTACTATAAAATGATAATCATCATTAGAAACTACATTATTCATACCATCAAAATTTTCATCTAACTTTACATCTATATTTTCATTGTCTAATGAAATTTGTGATTCCTTCACTACAAATTTATGAAGAGCGCCTTGCTGTGATTTAATAAAAATTTCATTTTTTTTTGTAATTTCTCATAACCAGAATTATATTTCCTAATTTTAGAAGATATATTCAAACAAGAGACAAATTTAGAGAAATTTATAATACAAACCTAATCAATAATCTTAATCACAGATTCATAGAAAAGGAAAATGAAGCATTTGAGAAATAAATAATAAAACCTGTTGTAACTCATATATTAGAAACTGGTCTTCTGAATCGAAATCGTTGATGGATGATGACCAAAAATTATAGTTTGAGCAGACCCGGAGAATCCAAAATTGCAGTTTGAGGCTGTCTAATTTTCATATACTCGTTTGTCGTAATAGATTGCTGAATGGAGAATCAATTTCAGAGAGGAGACTGATAGAAATATACAACAATTTGACCGTTATCGTTTGCCTTCCGGTGGTACGTCGAGGTCGAGCCTTTGCTGTTGGACCTCGAGCTATCCTGCCTCCTGCACGTGCTTCTACTGCTCTGGGCCTCTGCGGTCTCTGCCGCGCCGCTGCCACCTCCCGTACTTAGATTAGGTTTACTGATTTAACCATTTACCGTATGAAAATTAAACATTGGCTGGCTGAGGGAAATTTGGGGATTTTGGAAAAATTGGGGGCCCAGTACAGTTGATCCATTTGCACTAGGTTTTAGCTGCCCCTGTTAGTAATGTAATGTATTGTACTTCATACTGTCACAAATTAGGGAAAAAGCTTTTTTTTTCTCTCACATCATCTATGAATTAATTATGACATCAAGCCATATTCTTTAAGACTTAATTAAAAAGAACATACTATAGTTTTTTTTTAATAATTTTGGTCAATTTGAAACAAATTGATAGTACCTAAATGTTTATAATTTTGGCACAATTAATCGCCATCTTTTTCGCATAATATAAGAGCAATTTCTTTCCAATTATTTTACCAACAAAAAGAAATTTTCTTAGATTTCACATGTGAAAAGAACAAAATTGGCAGGTAACTTACCAGAAAATTCAAAAATTACACATTTTTTTTGTTACCCACTTGAATCGCCCGTAAAATAAATTATTAAATTATCTGGTTTATTTCTCTATGTTGATAGTGTGATCCAGTTTAACTGAATTATTATAAAATTGTTTGTCCTGTGATCATTAAAAATCAGAAGAAAACAAATCAATTATATGAGAGTTAGATATATAAAAAAATGAAGACTAAGTGAATGAATAGTGATAGTTATAACCTTTGCTAGAATTGATTTTCATTACTCATAAAATCCGTGCTTATGATTTGAAATTGAAAATGTATGTTAAATTTACATTGAATCTTTTCCTCTAATGTCGTGGCCTTGTGGTTGTGGGTGATATCATTATTTTTTTTTCAAAAAAAAAATAAACGTTTTCCCATCATAGGATTCAAAGGAAGCCAGCTTTAGATCCATCATATGTTATGTAACAGTAAAATAGCCATCTACATACCCTACAAATTCTCTGGGAAACATATGTTATACATGCATATTTGTAAGTTGCACAAATTAATGTTTGTCAAGCTTAATACTCAATAAGTACATGAAATCAACGTAAAATAAGGAAATAAAAATAAAAATAAAAATAAAATTGAAATAATTGGATGAAGACAACTTCGAGAGAAGGTGCTCGACGTACTTGGAAACACGAGCTTTAGGACATTGAAGAACTGGAATGTGTGTAATATATGTACAATGATTTTAATCATTAGATGATATTTTTACCGGTCTGAATAATTCATATATATCAAATTGACAACAAATGAATCAGACTTTTCAAAATATAATTTGAACTAAACAAACAAAAGATCATCATTAAACACTTATGATAATAAAACATCATATTTTAAAAGAGTCCAATAAAACAACAAAATAACATATTAGGTCATTCTTATTAAAATACTTATTGTATACAGTGGTAAATTTACAATTTTAGATTATTTTATATAAATTTATCAAAAATTTCAAAATCATACGAGTTCTTTATAGTCTACTTCTATATTTTATAAATTTACCTTTATGAAAATATGTCTCGCACCTTTTTCATCATGTACTTGAAATCAGAATTGACGCAACAGTGATAGTTCAGAGACCATTTTAGTATTTTTGCTTTTCTATTTGATAAATTTGTCTAAAATTATTTCTGAATAATTTTTTTAAAACAAGTCAACCATCTCATTATATATTCGTTTACAAGCCTATCTATCATAAATAGTTTGCATAATTTAGACCAATTTTTTTTACTCGCTTTAACTTCTTGAATTCTTGAAAATATAACAAATAAATCTTGAACACGATAAAAATTATTAAAGCTCAGATCTAATCAGTACCAATTGGTAGATTTTTCATAAACAAAAATGAAAATAATAATACCTAATAATAAGAGAGGTTTATAAGAAGTATTACTTTATTCTTTTTATTTCAACAAATTAAGCAAGAAAACTTGTTTATCTTTCATGCTTAACCATACTTGCCAGCAGCTTAGGCTTCCATGGCAGGCACCGATCATAAGTGTAGAAACAAGGTCCATCCGGTGTCAGCCTCCAAGTACACAAACAACCTTGTTTAAGACAAAATACCAGATCCCCTCTATCTATATTGAAAGCATCGAAATATTCCGTCCTCCCATTCCAATTAACTGAACAGTAGAATAGAGTCGTAAACCAGATATTCGGCTTGAAACTAAAATAGTAAGATTGAGCCGGTGCTACATAGTGTATGCCTAAATCATCATCCTTTGACTTGCATCGGACGTTCATTCCAGTTCCCATATTGTTAAAAATTTCGACTGTATATCTCGGGTAGGAGCCCTTACATGCTTGACTAGAATCCGCACCAAGCAAGAGGACAACAACAGAAATAATCGCTGTAAAAGCACCTAGGGCGACACCTTTGGAATTCATCTTTCATCCGGTCTTTTAACTTGACTTCCAAATATTTATACTCTTATTCGGAGTCTGAATTACTGTAGCAAAATTTTTCAAAGTTATAAAATACATTTTTTTTTTGGTTTAGTAAAAGTTTTGTTATACAAGAAACTTTTATTACTAAATAAAAAATATTGTATATGAGACACTTTTACTAAATGTAGAGAATGCTATTTTTATAATAGAACAGATTTGGTTGTAAAGAGCACATTTCCTGTTATCTTTTACTTGTATCTTACATATGCCATTTTCACACAATAAATAAAAAATTCTTGTCAGACCATATTGAAAGGGCATTCCTATTTTCTTTTACTATTATATTTAACCAATGCCTTTGTCACAATAAAAAAATATTGCTTGTAAAGTCATATTAAAATGATATTCCCTTTTTAAAAAAGGATATTCCTTATTTTCTTTTACTAATATCTAATCAATGACATTTCACAATAAAAAAGATTGATGGTAAAACCATATGGAAAGGATATTTCCTCTTTTCTTTTACTGATATCTAGTCAATG
>NQLW01000040.1:3859879-3886613 GCA_002312845.1 Kalanchoe fedtschenkoi | reverse complement strand
AATCGATTTGGATATGTAAACTATGAACCAATACTATCTTTTGATCTCATTCGATATGATGATTCTCTTTTATTCCATTTTATATTTTGAGATTGTTACCTTTTTGTTGACTTTATCTATAAAATATTTTTTTATTTGTAGGGGTAATTATTCAGGTGTTATTATCTCTTGTACTTATCTTTAATTTATTTTATTGTTAGTTTTCTTTATAGAATAACATATTATTCTCTCAGTACGTGAAGAATGACTTTATACAGCGTTTTTTGAGGCTTATACTGCGTTTTAAAAATGGCGTATAAGCATCTGATGTATAAAGTCGAATGTCTCAAACGCCATCTATTTTCGACTTTACACGGCATTTATAGCTAAAAAATATCGTATAAAGTCGAAAAATGCCGTCTATTATCCACACTTTATACGACATTTATCATTTATAAACGTTGTATGAAAGATAAATCAAAATTTTTAGTTCATTTAACATTTTTACCTAAAATTTTATTCATCATTTTAATTAATTAAATAAAATCAATTTTATGAATTAATTGAAAAATAAAAATGTGAATTTAATTATTAATAATTATTATGAATAAACACATGAATAGTATCAAACAAATTTCATAAATATTAAATAAAGATATTTTTGACATAGTTCAAAATTATAATAAAATATTTAAATATTTAAAATTATTCAAATAAAATTCAGTTCAAGATGTGGTCCGAGCCACCACATTTTGAACTTCTAGCAATTGTTCTGCGACATATGGTTGACTGCTGAATGGAAAAATCTACACATAGCCATAAAAATTATCATAACAATATTATATAAAATAAATTTTAATAATTTTATACAATTAACAATCTCTACTTGCATCTTGAATGTTTTTCTTATGAAAATCTTGAGACTGTGATATATGTGACATGATATCATACATAAATCGCATGACATAATATCTGCATGCCTTTCCGTTTGTCTCCTGTGAAACCTACATAAAATATGAAAACATATTTAAGTATTTCTAATATAACATTATTATATTAAAATTAAAATAACACTTAAAGCGAGAAATACATACAAATAGCACTTTCCACCAACTTCATAGTATCGATGCATGCTGCTACAAACTCAAAAAATTAAATGAGTATCAAATTTAGTAAAAAAGTTAGACATTTAATTTGAAAAATCAATAAATGTCACTTACTCATTCATCATATGTACCACGTCTAACACCTCACCCTCAAGTCCCAAAGACATGTTGTCCAAATGATACACAATATTCTGCCTCAAGAATATGACTTTTAAGGTCCAATGAAACCTACATGAGAACAAACAACATTGTGTGAGAAATACATAAATTTTATCAACTTAAAATGCAAGAATATATAAAAGTTTGAATAAAAATCATTGGACCATTTAACTTACAAACACCATTTTAAGTATGGACTTTATACAACATATTTTAGTTATAAATATCGTATATAGTCGAAAAATAGACGCCTATTGGAACCTTCAACTTTATACGAATTTTTAAAAACGTCGTATAATACTCAAAAAACATCGTATCACATAGTGTATGTACTTTCAATCGATGTGCTTTTTTGAAAATGTATCGAAAATATATTTAATAGTAATCCTAAATTGAAGCTTATAATATTTTACCTTTAACTTTGAAATTTGTTTTTTAAATAAAATCCATGTAATTAGATAAACTGAATAGAATGTAATTGAAATAAGGATATACAGGAGAGAGAAAGTGTGTAAACGTATCATGCCTAATTTTGCGACACGTGTTCATGTCTATAAGGGTATATTAGATCTCCGACATATTTATCCCTCTGGACACATGTCTCGTTGTGAGCATAGACACTTGACGATAGTTAGGCGAATCTGGACAAAATTTATCGAAGATGAAAGAGATTCGCGACCCATAAAATTAGAAGGGATTCGAATTGGATTCGGCCCCTATATATATAATTTTTTGTCTATATTTCACGCATATATAAATGTGCTCTTAAAAGTGATGAATTTCAGAAATATTCATGGAAAGTAAAGTACTTTAATAAAATTCCTCAACAATATGACCCTCTAATTTATTTATTTTTTTATTTTTTCTATTTTATTTCATTTATTTGTTTTTCTACATTTTATTTTTTTTATTTCATTCATTTATTTTTTATCATCACAAAACACGGTATATGCAAATCATACCTTCAAAACATATTGTCCGGTCATTGCAAAAATCAAAAACTTTATAGAGAACTAACCATCAATATTTAGGCTCTGTTTGATTAGGAAGAATAAGATGTATAAAAGAAGATGAGATAGAAAGTAAAAAAAAAATCATTTAGTTTAAATGAAGATTTTGAAATGAAAAATGTATGGAAAATAAATTGAAATTAAGTTTAAATTCATATTTTTTTAACTAGTCTCATTTTCTTTTCCTCCTCATTTTTCCTAAACCTCATATATAGCCTAAGGAATGTTTCCATAGTTGCTAGATCAAAATGTCAAAAACAACAGAGACTAAAGAAATTTCATTTGTGTTATAAGATCAGAAGTTCATTACATTATTATATAAATTATATATATATAAGTGAATTAACACATTGGTGAATCATTTGTGAGTGAATATGATCAAAACAAGATCATAACTCGTTTAAGAGTAAACAAGTAGAGTATGAACAAGTAGAGTAAATCATGAACTTACAAATTTTTTCTTATCAAGAATACAATTTTCCTAACACGCATCTCCTTAAATATTCATTTATATTCATTTAGAATTAAACTTATTCGTTATAATTATTTAACATGATTTAAATCAAATTATCCGCTCCATTAAATCTCAAACATGACACATTTTTAAAGATGAACATGAAAATATTAAGGATTCTTATTCCTTGTAGCAAAATAAGGTTACGTCCGTCCAATATATGATGATATTTCTCCAAAACAGTCAGGGTTTTTACAAAAATTGGATAATTTCAATCTCAAAAACCATCCATACAGTGATGAATGAATATTAAAGATAAAAACTACACTGTTTTACTATAGTTGCAATTTGTTTGGCAGTCCTGAATCATAAAGTAGTACTTTACAAATGGACTACTGTTCCCCACGAATTTAATAACATGAGAATTTTATAAGAAATATTACTTTATTCTCATTATTTCAACAAATCAAACTTGCTGATCTTGCAAGCTAAACAATACTTTCGAACTTGGACTTCCATGGCTGACATCTACCAAACTTGCCGCTGCCGTCGTTAAATAAACAAGGTCCATCCGGTGTTAGCTTCCACGAACACGTGCACCATGCTCTGAACAAAATATTGGCATATGCATTTTCGCATCGAAAGCATCGAAATATTCAATCCTTCCATTCCAATTAGCGGAACAGTAAAATAGGGTGAAAAAAGTCAATCTGAAACTAAAATAATAAACTTGGTCAAATGTTAGTTTGTGCCCGCCTAAATCATCATCCTTTGACTTACATCTGATAGATTTCAGGTCGGATAACATTAAAAATTTGCTATGTAAATTTCAGATAGATGCCTTCACATTTTGCTTCACTAGAGTCCGCACCAAAGAGGATCACAACGATAGCAAGAACCGTTGTATAAGCACCTATAAAGATTGCTTTTAAAACCATTTCAAAAGGACATTCCATATTTTCTTTTACTAATGTCTAAATATTAATATTTCCTTAATAAAAAAGAAACTGTTTGTAAAACCATATTTAAAGGGCATTCCTAATTCCCTATTTTGTTTTACTAAGATATAATCAAAGCCATTTTCACAACCAAAACGATTTACAAGCATATTGAAAGGACATTCTGTGTTTGCTTTTACTAATGTCTAATTCATGTCATTTTCATAATAAAATATTGTTTGCAATACCGTATTTAGAGGGCATTCCCTGCTTTTTTTACTAATATATAATCAATATCATTTTCAAAATAAAATAATTGTTTGTGAAACCATTTTGAAAGAACATTCCCTCTTTTCTTTTACAAATCTCTAGTCAATGTTTTCGTCACAATAGAAAAGGCTGATTGTCAAACCATATATATTGAAAGGAAAGGTCATTCACTTTATTCTTTTGCTAAGTTCTAATCAAGACATTTTCACAATTAAAATATTGTTTGTAAAATCATATTAAAAAAAAAATTATTTGTTTCACACCTTTTCTATCTTGATAGTAGAGAATTTTAAACATGATAACTAAAGTTATTAGACAACACTCGAACAATTAGATTAACACCCTTTTAATTTTTAGCCCTTATTTTTCACACAATTTTTTGTCATTTCTTATAAATCGACCCTCCTTACTTTGATTTTTTTTCAACTTACCCTTTTTTAAGTTTTATTATCTAATTGTTTTATTTTCGATTCAACTCTCTATTTGAAGAAAAAACATTGGTTTTTCTTAAGAAAATCACGGTTTCAAACCGGTGATTTTATTACTGCGGTTCCTTAAGAAAAATTATGGTTCACAACTATGATTTTTTTAAAAAGAAAACTGCGGTTTCAAACCGCGGTAATGAAATCACCGGTTTGAAACTGCGGTTTTCTTGAGAAAACCGTAATTCATAACTGCGGTTTTTTTTAAGTAGGGTAGAATAAGAAATGGTTATAGATTACATAACAAAATATGCAAGTTGTAAAAAAAATCCCCGACTTTTCACCTAGTTTAATTAAGCATATGTATTAACAAAGTTTTCACCCTCTCACGGTGCTCGCTATAATTTTTAAGAATTTTCCATTAAAATATTAATATTTTCTGAAGATGTTGCGGATCGTATATCATTTTTTTAGCTCCCGCTTAGTAGCATGTATTAGAAAATGGATGATATTATTAATATGATGGTGATGTGTTTGGTACAAAATAGAAATACGTATAATAATACATCCTCAATTGGTGGTATTATTTATATGGATATTAATAATACACGTATAAATAATACGGTGCACTAAACGTGCATTTATGTATTTCACACATCTATTAAAATATTGATATTTTTTTGAAAAGAAAGTCTTTAAACGCTGCCGGAAACGGGCCGCTAAAAAATATTTTAAGCAACTCTACGCTAAAAAAATCGTCATCAATATATATTTAACTTTTTTTAATGTCCAACATTACATAAATTGTGTTATAATTGTTTTGGAGATTTTTTTTAATGGGTGCTCTCACTTCAAAATAATGTCGTTTTGCACATTTGTTCCAACCGACTTATGTTCTGCACATATAATACAAAAATAAAAAAACAAAATATCAAAATAAAAAATCACAAAACACTAATATAAATTTAAATTATTTAAAATTTTAAAAATATAACTATGAAATTATAAATTATTCATCTTATGAATATATCAACTCAATTGATGATTATGCTATTAATATGATGAATATAGGAAGCAAATGAAGAGCGTACAAGCTCAATTTTTTTCCTCCACTAAAGTTGATTGTACTCTTAAACCCGCAAGGACATTAAGATACAAAATACGTGTTTACATTACCAATTGCTTAGATGTTTGTTTTCGACTTTGAGCACATGTCTTTTTAATGAACACAGTGTAACAAATTAATTTAACATAATTTAAATCAAATTATTTGCTCGAATCCTAAACTCTGCTTGTAAAAACGAAACTAGCTGATCTGTAATATATATTTTCACTAGAGCTTGATTCGAACTCAAATCTTTAAAATTTTCAACAAATGTACATGGAAATATTAATGTTTTGCAAATGGATTATAATTCCTCAAGAATTTAACAATAGGAAAGGCTTATAAGAAATGTGAATTTATTCTTATTATTTCATCAAATTACACTTAGTTATCTTGCATGCTTGACATTATCTTCGTACTTCGGCTTCCATGGGCGACAAATATTATATTTAGGGGTGCCGGTATATTTCCCAATGAAGCAATATTTATCCGGTGATAACGTCCAAGAACACAAACAATCATTATTTTGACAAGCTTCATCGTCGGCACTAGTGAAAGCATCGAAATATTCCGTCCTCCCATTCCAATTGGCCGAACAATAAAACAGAGTGAAACCGAAGAAATTCGGCCTGAAACTAAAATAGTAAGCTTGACCAGGTGCTATATAGTGTATGCCTAAATCATCATCCTTTGACTTACAATGGACATTTATTTCAGGTCCGATACCATTTATAATTTCTACTGTATATTTCGGATAGAGGCCGTGACAACCCGCTTGACTAAAATTTGCACTAATCAGAATGATGACAACAACAGCGATAACTGTATAAATACCTATAGTGACACTTTTGGTATTCATAGCTCAGTTGGGGGTCGGATTTGTATCTTTCTATCTTCTATGGCTTTCATATATTTATACTCATCTAGTCTGAATATTTTATACATATATTTTTCAAAGTTATTAATACATGCACTTCTGCAGTCAAATAAAAAAATAATGTGAAACTTTTAGAAATAAATAAAAAATATTATTATATTGGAAACTCTTACTAAATGTAGAGAATGCCATTTTTATAATAAAACAGATTTGTAAAGTCATATTAAAATGATATTCCCTATTTTGAAAAAGGATATTCCTTATTTGCTTTTACTAATATCTAATCAATGTCATTTCACAATAAAAAAAGATTGTTTGTAAAACTATATTGAAAGGATATTACCTATTTTCTTTTACTGATGTCTAATCAACGCCATTTCACAATAAAAAAGATTGCCCGTAAAATACTATAGAAAGGATATTCCTTAATTTCTTTTACTGATATATAGTCAATGTCATTTTCACAACATAAAACACTGTTTCCAAAACCATATTAAAAGGAAAGGACATTCTCTATATTCTTTTGCTAATATCTAATCAATGATATTTTCGAATTAAAAAATTGCTTGTGAAACCATATAGAAAACATTGCTTGTCATTGTAAAAATATATTTAACAATTTACACCTGCCCATCAAATTCAATTTTTAATCCAGTATCTAATGTGCTCATATATACATAGAAGGGGTGAGGTGTAATGCAGAATATAAAATGTGGTGAGGATTAAGAATAAATGGAGAATACGAAATGTGGTGAGAATTGAGAATTTTTCTTTATGACTGTTCGAATTAGGCATCAAAGATCCAGAACAATTAAAAAATATGGTAGTGGGATGTCACAATTTTAGGAGTAGTGTATAATTGGCCACCACAAAATTACTTTGTCACCAACTTTCTTAGACGTGTCTTATTCACACTTATTCATATGTCACACACTCTCTCACTTTTTACATAAATTCATTTATTTTTTAATTCAAAATTCAATTTATGTGATTTTTTTGTAAAAACAAATTTATTATTCATTTGTAAAACCATTTTGAAAGGACATTCCTTGTTGTTTTACTAATATATATAATCAATTCCATTTTCAAATAAAAAAATTGCTTTTAAAACCATTTTGAAAGGACATTCCATATTTTCTTTTACTATTGCCTAATTATAAATATTTCCTTGATAAAAATATTTTTTGTAATACCATATTTAAAGGGAATTCCCTGTTTTTTTATTAATATCTAATCAGTATCATTTTCAAATAAATAAAATAATTGTTTGTAAATCTATATTGAAAGAACCTTATCTCTTTTCTTTTACAAATATCTAGTCAATGTCATTTATCTTCACAATAGAAACGGCTGATTGTCAAACCATATTAAAAG
The DNA here is from genome assembly GCA_002312845.1 of Kalanchoe fedtschenkoi. NCBI lineage: Eukaryota > Viridiplantae > Streptophyta > Magnoliopsida > Saxifragales > Crassulaceae > Kalanchoe > Kalanchoe fedtschenkoi. The sequence continues at coordinate 3,878,919 of NQLW01000040.1, read as the reverse complement.
GAAAGGTCAATCACTATATTCTTTTTCTAATATCTAATCAAGACATTTTCACAATTAAAATATTATTTGTGAAACCATATTGAAAAATATTGTTTGTCACACATCACTACCAGAATTCAAAAGTTTATCGGGATAAGATTTTCGGACATAGCGTGGTCCGAAAATTTTTTTCGGATGTATTTCGGCTAGTAAGAGGATTTTTACCGGGTTTTGGGTTAAAAACGGGTCCGTTTCGGATAACTTTCTAACCACTCGGGACCTTTTGGGGTTTATTTTTTCGGGTTTGCGGTGGAGTTAATACGGGTGTACAGTTTGAGGGTCAATTTCGGGTACTTTTCGGACTATTGGATATAGTTTCGGACCATTTTCTAACTATTTTCGGACCATTCCAAATTTTTTTTGGATTTGTTCAAATAATCATATTTAAATTTATTTTTTCAGATTTTTTTCGGAATATTTTCGTAATTCTATAATTTTTTTTCGGTTCTTTTTCTAACTTTTTTCGGACTAATTATTTTTTTATAGTTTTATTCTTAATCTTGACCTTAATTTACGGATTCCCTTCGGACCATTTAAGGATTAACACCAATTATTTCGGTTCTTTTTCTAACTTTTTTCAGACTAATTATTTGTTTATAATTTTATTGTTAATCTTAGTCCTTAATTTATGGATTTCCTTCGGACCACTTACGGAAATTTTGAGGATTAACATCAATTTTTTTCGGTTCTTTTTCTAATTTTTTTCGGGCTAATTATTTTTTATAATTTTGTTCTTAATTTTGTCCTTAACTTACGGATTCATTTCGGACCATTTACGGAAATTTTAAGGATTAACACCAATTTTGTTAAATTTTGTTCACACTAATTATCTTATCCTAATTTTGTTTTCGAACTAATTTTCAGACCAATTCTCATCTGTTTCGGATAACTAATACCGAAAATGAATTAAAAAATATATGATCCGAAAAAAGTCCTCTGTTGTCCCTCTATTTTTATATTTTTAATCCCATTAATCTATTTCCGAAAAACATCCGAAACAAAGCCCGAAAGAAAATTTTTCGGATTTGATTGTGGGCCGTTTTTGGAGTTGTTTTTTGTACCCGAAAAAATATATTTTTCGGATAACTTTCGGACTTGTTTCGGATAATTTTTGATCCGCAAAAAAAAATTATTCTGGTAGTGCATTCCATCCATTTTAATAATTAAGGATTTTAAACCTGAGAGCTAAATTTATTAGAAAACACTATGTTAAATATTCAACACATCTCTTCGTTAAAAAAACCATCATCATAATATATTTTACCTTTTTTTTACTCTCCGACATTAAGTAAATTAAGTTATAATTGTTTTGGAAACTTCTATATTTTTTTAATGAGTGCTCTCACTTCAAAAAATACTGTTTTACACTTCCTTTCCTACCGACCTTATGTCGTGCACAAATAATACAAAATTTATACAAAATTAAAAAACGCAAGATCAAAATAAAAAATAATCTCAAAACATGAAAAGAAATTTAATTTTATAAAATTATAAATTTGTAAAAATATAATTATAAAATTATAAATTATTCATCTTATGAACATATAAACTCGTTTGATGATTTTCCTATTATAATGAATATAGGAATCAAATGAAGAGAGTAAGAGCTCAATTTTTTTCCTCCACTAAAGTTGATTGTACTCTTAAACCCACAAGGACATGAAGATATAAAATACGTGTTTACATTACCAATTGCTTCGATGTTTGTTTTCGACTTTGAGATAAATGTGACATGTTTTTAGAATGAACACAGTGTAACAAATTATATATTATAATTTAAATCAAATTATTCATTCGAATCCTAAACTCTGCTCGTAAAAAAGAAACTAGCTGATCTGTAATATATATTTCCATTAGAGCGTTATTCAAACTCAAATCTTTGAAATTTTCAACAAATGAACATGAAAATATTAATGTTTTGCAAATGGATTATAATTCCTCAAGAATTTGGCAATAGGAAAGGCTTATGAGAAATGTTACTTTATTCTTATTATTTCTTCAAATTACACTTACTTATTTTGCATGCTTAACGCTATCTTCAACTTCGGCTTCCATGGTTTACAAAAATCATAAGGTTTGCTGGAATATTTGTCAACGAAGCAATATTTATCCGGTGATAGCTTCCAAAAACAAACGCAATCATTATTTTTACAAACATCCTCGTCACCATGCCTACCATCGAAAGCGTCAAAATATTCCGTCCTCCCATTCCAATTAGTCGAACAGTAAAACAGAGTCACACCGAATATATGCGGCCTGAAATTAAAAGAGTAAGCTTGACCAGGTGCTATATAGTGTATGCCTAAATCATCATTCTTTGACTTACAAGGGACATTTATTCCAGATCCGATATCATTAACAATTTCCACTGTTAATTTCGGATAGAGGCCGTGACAACCCGCTTGGCTAAAATTTGTGATAACCAGAATGATGACAACAACAGCAAGAACTATATAAACACCTATGGTGACACCTTTTGTATTCATAGCTCAGTTGGGCGTCGGATTTGTATCTTTCTCTCTGCTATGACTTTCATATATTTATACTCATTTAGTCTTTAATATTTTGTACATATATTTTTCAAAGTTAATAATACATGCACTTTTGCAGTCGAATCAAAAAATCATGGGAGAAACTTTTAGAAATAAATAAAAAAATATTATAATATTGGAAACTTTTACCAATTTTCAATCAATGTTATTTTAAAAATAAGAAAGATTGTTTTTAAAATCATATTGTGAAGAAACAAACTTACACCTTTTTAAAAAAAAATTCTGCAACTTACTCATAGTTTTTTTTTTTACCGGATTCCAATGTTCATTCAAGGAAAAGTGTGATCCACCAACTGATGAAGTCTGATGACTGATGCTTAGTAGAATCCGAACACTAACTAGATCAGAAAAGGTTGCTACTCTTCTTGAAAACTGTTTAACATCAAGTCAAAAGAATTGATTGCTACTCAAGTAAGAAGTTCCTTTTATGGACCTTGACATACTTTAGCCATTCGAGAATGAGGCAATATTTTTTTTGTAAGGGGATCGATAGTGGTTCCTTACTTCCCCCTTAGTGACAACATTTCAACTACCATTTTTCAAGCAGATGGTCTCTGACATGCTGCAAAGAGTTGCCAACTGATGAAAGCAATCACAAAGGAGGTGGATAGTTCGAAGGTAACGACTTTAGGGAGATGCCACCCAAGGCCTCGTCTAAAATATAGCTAGTAATCGAAGACATGAGGTAGCAACAATCGCTACGCATGCATAAATTATGGGTATCAGACAGGGCCGGCCCTGGGGCAGTGCATGCGATGCAGCCGCACCGGGCCTCCAAATTAGGGAGGCCTCCAAATCGATGACACCATTAACGTGGCAAAGCCCCAGACCCCCAGCTCATTGAACGCCACTGCAGAGAGTTCCGAAATCAATTGGGATGCTGAAATTGGAGAAAATGTTCTCCGAGATGGAGATGTTGGAAAACTATGGCGGCGGAAGTAGGGTTTGCTCGTTGGGGGAGAAGGAGAAATTTTTTTTATTACACTTAGGCCCTTAAAGTATTAAAACATATAATTTAAACCAAAATTTTATAGAATATTGTAATGATTGACCTTAACTACTTAATATTACAAACCAGTTCCAAATTAATACAATTTGACCCTTATTGTTTTAAAAATATTATGTTAATTGAGTTTAAATAACTAAATTATATTTTTTTTGTTTTAAATTATTAAAACTAACAATACATATGCTAAATCTTTATGAAGAACGACTTAACGTCGTAGGACGACTAGTCTTCCGCCATAACGACTAGTCGTCCTGGCGGTTGTCTAGCGCCGCAACTCGCCCTAACGACGTGATAACCATACTGTTCACTGTGATATATACAGTCCATTTAAGAATCACTCATACAATGCGTGTAAGAATTTTAAAGAAAATGATTACTTGAAAAATTATTCATTTGATTCAAAAAAAACTTGATTATATTTACATAAAAATAGGTAATTTCATCCTTACAATTGGTTTCACACATCAATATAATTTTAAGAAAAAATTCCTAACATGCATTCAATCAACAGTTTTTATGGATTATTAATAATACAATTACAAATTTGAACTACGAATTATGTCATTTCATAAAAAGGTGAGGCCTCGAATGACCCAAAACTTATTTTTGTCACGTTCTTTATGAAGCATTTATTCTTAATTAAGACATCATATCATGATTAAAAACTTTGTATGTTTCACATGTGCCTAGATCTTCAGGGTTTGTATTCATTTTTCTTCAATTCCTTGAATTTTTTCTGTTCAATAGGAATAGTGGCTCAATAATAAAAGAGAGTTGAGAACTTCAACCTACAATATTATATTTATATCCTATTTAATCATCAAAGCTTCATTTCAGTAATAACTAAATGTATTGTAAACTTCATAATTAAATGTATTCACCATTTTTTCTACGTGTTTTGGGTCATTAGAGGCCTCAAAATTTGGTTTCGCACCAGGCCTCCAAATTCTCCGGACCGGCCCTGGTATCAGAGCCTAGGGTTTGTTTTTCCTAAGCCATATCAAAGATCCCAACGCAGCAAGGGATAAGCTGAGAACCAGATTAGAATTTGCTTCAAGACTTTGCATGATGTAATAATCCCATGAGAATTCGAGTCCTCTAGCACCAACCCACAGAGGCACTAGTCTGTGCAGAACTGAATCAGCAAATGCCCATCCAAGTCCGACAGCTTGAAACATATGATTCTGAGATATGTTCCGGTGAGTCAGTTGAGCTAGTGCAAAAATAAAGCCCAGCAACATCTATAAAACCGATCATTGCTTTCAGAAATTCTTGATATGGGTCGAAGGTGTCATTCTCTGAGACATTAAGAAACGTCGCCAAACAAACAAACTTCACTAGAGCTGTCACCACATAAACAACAGCAGTTTTAATAGATGTCCCAAGCGTTAATCTCACCCCGAACGCAACTTACTCATACTGAGATCTCCATTTTGTCACACTTTTTCTTTTTCTTTTTTTTTTACCAAAATAAGTCGAGCCTATTTTATTTTAGTAATATCTAATTACACGCCCATTTTTGTTTCTTTTGACCTTGACCTCTATCTCTCGTCCTTCTTCCTATTTACCTCTGATACACACATCAGTTTTTGTGGATTCCTAGGCCATCATACACACACTTTGCGGCAATCTACCAGGTTGTGCCATTTGATTTTACACTTGGAAATTGGATATAATATGCTAACTTACCCTCGCACATTATTCTGAACACTTCTAACTAAATAAAGAAAATTAAAATAATTTTTATGAATAATTCATGATTTTTTTCCGTCTCATTCTCCCTAAACCAAACACGACATAAAATTCGGCTCAAACTTGAATCCACGGAATTTTTTATTAATGAACATAAATTATTAATAATTTACAAAGGACTTTTATACCATTAGACACTTAAATTCAAGAAAAGAGTCAACCCAATACACTAGGTATATTAGGTGGAGAACCCTTGAATTTAATTACCAATTTACAATCTCTTGTACAACTAATGTGGGAATATAACATTACCGCCCCATTTGAAAACTGACGCCTACGCGGCCTACTCTAAACAGCTTCACTCTAGCGCTTTGGCTTAGATAGTCCTTTCCCAGGTCGGCTCTTCCGAGTGGTGCCCTCGACTGTTTACTCTGAACGGCTTCACTCTAACTCTCTGGCTTAGATAGCTATTTCCAAGATCGCCCCCTGTGTGTTAGCTCTCAATAAAAGAGAGCAATGTTAGATGCTTGAATTCAAGGAAAGAGTCAACCCAAACTATAAAGTGAACTCTTAAACTTAATTACCATTGCACAATCTCTTGTGCAACTAATGTGAAATTGAAACATATTCCTTCTGAATTTAATAACACGATAAGTTTATTAGAAATATCACTTTATTCTTACAATTTCAACAAACTAAACTTGTTTATCTTGCAAGCTCAACAATATTCTCGTCCTTGGGCTTCCATGGATGACACCTATCATGCTTGCCGCTGGCCTCGATAAATAAACAAGGTCCATCCGGTGTAAGCTTCCAAGAACAACGACACCCATGCTCTCGACAAAATATCGAATCCTCAGATCTCACATTGTAAGCATCGAAATATTCCGTTCTCCCATTCCAACTAGCCGAACAGTAAAATAGGGTAAGGAAACTCACTCTGAAACTGAAATAGTAAGCTTGATACAATGTTAAATAGTGTCTCCCTAAATCATCATCTTTTGACTTACATCGGACACATATTTCAGGTCCGATACCATTCAAAATTTCAATTGTATATCTCGGAAAAACGAAGCCTTTACATTTTGCTTGATTAGAATTCGCACAAAGAAGGATGACAAAAACAGTGACAACAGTTGTATAAGCACCTATAGTGATTCTTTTGGAATCCATAGCTATGCTAAGCTTCGGATTTGGGTATCTTTATCCCTATTGGCTTTCACATATTTATAATCTTTTAGTCTGAATATTTTGTACACATATTTTTCAAAGGTAATAAATACACTTTTGCAGTCGAATCAATTAAATTTATGTAAGAAACTTTTAAGAAAAAATATTTTTATGGGAAAAGAGACTCTATTTGGCATAGTAGAAAAATATTCGACATAAGCAGGTGAAAACACAAACATGTCCCTATTTAATTAGTTTTTATGATATTTATGGTATGTACAATATTGTCATTAATTTATGAAAGAGAAAAAAAATAAAAAGACAACTCACATATTTTGTTTTTTTACATTATTTCTCTTTCATCTTAAAATGACTAAAATACCTATATTTATATCAATAAAATGTCTAATTAAGTGAGGATATATTAGTACTTTTAATCGCTTATGTATAATTATTTTTTACTCTACCGAGTAGAGTCCCTAAGCCCTTTTTTTATATTGGAAACTTGTACTAAATGTAGACAATGCCATTTTTATAATATAACAGATTTGTAATGTCATATTAAAATGATATTCCCTATTTTGAAAATGATATTCTCTATTTTGAAAAGGATATTCCTTATTTTTTTTATTAATATCTAATAAATATCATTTCACAATTAAAAAGACTGTTTGTAAAACCATATTGAAAGGATATTACCTATTTTCTTTTACTGATGTCTAATCAATGCCATTTCACTATAAAGAAGATTGCTCGCAAAATATTATAGAAAGAATATTCCTCTTTTACTGACATCTAGACAATGTAATTTTCAACATAAAACACTGTTTCCAAAGCCATATTAAAAGGAAAGGACATTCTCTAAATTCTTTTTTGCTAATATCTAATCAATGATATTTTCTTAATTAAAAAATTGCTTGTGAAACCATATAGAAAACATTGCTTGTCATTGTAAAAATATATTAAACAATTTACACCTGGCCATCGAATTCAATTTTTAATCCTGTACCTAATGTGCTCATCTATATATACCTATATATGGGGCGAATCAAGTGAGAACCAGTTTGGATATGTAAATTGTGAACCAACTGTGATTGTTAGATTAATCACACATGGACGTTTGATATTAAATTGATGTTTATCCACTTTAATAAATAGGATAATAATGAAGATGAGAGAGATATTGTTATCTTAAAAAAGGGATATGATAGATTTGATTCTCATATTCTTAGCGATTAACTTATTTCCTAAAATCATAATTTTTTTATGTTTTATCGAATGATTTTTTCATCATGATTTTTTTGTCATTAAAAAAAAAACGCAGAATATTTTTAGGTAATTTTGGTGCACAATTCAAAGCTCAGTGTATTATCTTGTATTTGGTGCATAATTTGATTATTTTTTCTTTGCTGATTATTTTGATGAATTGTACAGTGAACTAATGGTGCATACACAGATATGCTTTCTATTTATTGTATGATTATTTTGTTGAATGTGCTTTGTGATAAAATGCGCACTTATTTAATGTGCACCAAAATCCATATGCACACCAAAATTAATAATGTGCACCAAAATCTATATGTGCACCATTACATACTGATTCATTTATTATGATGTGCATTATACCGATTTGTTATGGCAGATTTTATGCATAGTAGCAACAATTGATAGAGGAGAGACATAGGCAACAACATTAATTAGAATTGGAGAGTTCGAATGCATGGTAAAAGAACCCAAAAAAGAAAACAAAGAATAAATGAGGAGAGGTAAAAAGGGAGAGATAAATCATTAAAGATCTCTTAATACCGATTTATGTACACATTTTAACGAGAGAATATTTATGAGATTAAATAAAGATACATGAATTAATTTTAATTTTAAAAATAAACAAAACCAGATCCGTTGGATTGGATAAAATCAAAGGATATAAATAGTTCACGATTTACATATTCAAATCGATTTTCATTTGATCCACCCTCTCTCTATATATAGGGGTGAGCATGGAGAATAAAAAATGTGGTGAGAATTGAGAATAAATAGAGAATTGAGAAATCTCCTTCATGACTGTTCGCACGAGGCATCAAATATACAGAACAATTGAAAATGTGATAGTGGGCTGTCACAATCTTAGGAATAGAGTGTAATTGTCCACCACAAAAGTACTTTGTCACCAACTTTCTCAGATTTGTCTCACTCACTCTCATGTTATATGTCACACACTCTCTCACTTCTTATGTAAATTCATTTATATTTAATTTAAAATTCCACTTATTTGATTATTATAATATTTTTTTGTAAAAACAAATTCCATTTTCAAATACAAAAGATTGCTTTTAAAACCATATTGAAAGGATATTCCATATTTTCTTTTACTATACTATAAATATTTCCTTAATAAGAATATTGTTTGTAATACTATATTCAAAGGGCATTCCCTGTTTTTTTTATTAATATCTAATGAGTATCATTTTCAAAATAAAATAATTGTTTGTAAAACTATATTGAAAGAACCTTATCTCTTTTCTTTTACAAATATCTAGTCAATGTTATTTATCTTCACAATAGAAAAGGCTGATTATCAAACCATATTGAAAGGAAAAGTCATTCACTATATTCTTTTGCTAATATGTAATCAAGACATTTTCACAATTAAAATATTATTTGTAAAACCATATTAAAAAATATTGTTTGTCACACATTCCATCCATTTTAATAATGGAGGATTTTAAACTTGAGAGCTAAATTTATTAGACAACACTAAGTTAAATATTCAACACAACTCTTCGTTAAAAAAACCATCACCGTAATATATTTTACCTTTTTTTTCACTCTCCAACATTAAATAAATTAAGTTATAATTGTTTTGGAAACTTCTTTTTTTTTTTAATGGGTGCTCTCACTTCAATAAATACTGTTTTACACTTCCTTTCCTACCGACATATGTTGTGCACATATAATACAAAACTTAATAAAAAATTAAAAAACGCAAGAGCAAAATAAACAAAGAATCCTCAAAACATTAAAAAAAATTTAATTTTTATAAAATTTTAAAAATATATTTATGAAATTATAAATTATTCATCTTAAATATATAAACTCATTTGATGATTATCCTATTAGGATGAATATAGGAATCAAATGAAGAGAGTACGAGCTCAATTTTTTTTCCTCCGCCAAAGTTGATAGTACTCTTAAACCCGCAAGGACATGAAGATATAAAATACGTGTTTACATTACCAATTGCTTAGATGTTTGTTTTCGACTTTGAGATAAATGTGACATGTTTTTATAATGAACACAGTGTAACAAATTATATATTATAATTTAAATCAAATCATTCATTCGAATCCTAAACTCTGCTCATAAAAATGAAACTAGCTGATCTATAATATATATTTCCACTAGAGCTTGATTCGAACTCAAATCTTTGAAATTTTCAACAAATAACATGAAAATATTAATGTTTTGCAAATGGATTATAATTCCTCAAGAATTTAACAATAGGAAACGCTTATAAGAAATGTTACCTTATTCTTATTATTTCGTCAAATTACACTTATTTATTTTGCATGCTTAACGCTATCTTCAACTTCGGCTTCCATGGTTTACAAAAATCATTAGGTTTGCCGGAATATTTGTTAACGAAGCAATATTTATCCGGTGATAGCTTCCAAGAACACACACAATCATTATTTGTACAAAGATCATCGTCACCATGCACACCATCGAAAGCGTCAAAATATTCCGTCCTCCCATTCCAATTAGCCGAACAGTAAAATAGAGTTGCACCGAAGAAATTCGGTCTGAAACTAAAATAGTAAGCTTGACCAGGTGCTATATAGTTTATGCCTAAATCATTATTTTTTGACTTACAACAGATATTTATTCCAGATCCGTTATCATTAACAATTTCCACAGTTAATTTCGGATAGAGACCGTGACAACCCGCTTGACTAAAATTTGTATTAACCAGAATAATGACAACAACAGCAAGAACTGTATAAACATATAGTGATACCTTTGGTATTCGTAGCTCAGTTGGGGATTGGATTTGTATCTTTCTCTCTTCTATGACATTCATATATTTATACTCGTCCAGTCTGAATATTTTATGCATATATTTTTCAAAGTTATTAATATATGCACCTTCGCAGTCGAATAAAAAATAATGCGAGAAATTTTTAGAAATAAATGAAAAATACTATTGTATTGGAAACTCTTACTAAATGTAGAGAATGCCATTATTATGATAGAACAGATTTGTAATGTCATATTAAAATGATATTCCCTATTTTGAAAAGGATATTCCTTATTTGCTTTTACTAATATCTGATCAATATCATTTCACAATTAAAAGATTGTTTGTAAAACCATATTGAAAGGATATTACCTATTTTCTTTTACTGATGTCTAATCAATGCCATTTCACAATAAAGAAGATTGCTCGTAAAAGATTATAGAAAGGATATTCCTTAATTTCTTTTACTGACATCTAGACAATGTAATTTTCAACATAAAACACTGTTTCCAAAGCCATATTAAAAGGAAAGGACATTCACTAAAATCTTTTTTGCTAATATCTAAACAATGATATTTTCGTAATTAAAAAATTGCTTGTGAAACCATATAGAAAACATTGCTTGTCATTGTAAAAATATATTAAACAATTCACACCTGGCCACCGAATTCAATTTTTAATCCAGTATCTAATGTGCTCATCTATATACACCTATACACTCTGTTCTAAAAGGCGGCCGCCTAGCCGCTTAGGCGCCCGATTAGTCTCTGGGCGTTTTAAAAACGCTTCGCCTAGCGCCTAATTATTTTATATATTTTATTTTTAAAATAAAATAAAATTTTATAGGTATAATTTTATAATTAATTATTAAATATATTATTAATATATATAACTCCGCCTAATCATCTGATTAATCCTTCCGCCTAATCCCCGCCTAGCCGATTAGTCGCTAGGCTCCAAGCCAACCGCCTAAGACCGCCTAGCGCCTTTTAGAACACTGCCTATACATAGGGGTGAGCTGAAATGGAGAATAAAAAATGTGGTGAGAATTGAGAATAAATAGAGAATATGAAATGTAATGAGAATTGAGAAATATCCTTCATAGCCGTTCGCACCAGGCATCAAAGATCCAGAACAATTGAAAATATGATAGTGGGATGTCACAATTTTAGGAGTAGAGTGTAATTGTCCACCACAAAAGTACTTTGTCACCAACTTTCTTAGATTTGTCTCACTCACTTTCATGTCATATGTCACATACTCTCTCGCTTCTTACGTAAATTTATTTATTTTTAATTTAAAATTTCATTTCGTGATTATTATAATATTTTTTTTGTAAAAACAAATTCCATTTTCAAATACAAAAGATTGCTTTTAAAACCATTTTGATAGGACATTCCATATTTTCTTTTACTAATGTCTAATTATAAATATTTCCTTAATAAAAATATTGTTTGTAAAACCATATTGAAAGAACCTTCTCTTTTCTTTTACAAAGATCTAGTCAATGTTATTTATCTTCATAATAAAAAAGGCTGATTTTCAAACCATATTGAAAGGAAAGGTCATCCACTTTATTCTTTTGCTAATATCTAATCAAGACATTTTCACAATTAAAATATTATTTGTAAAATCATATTTAAAAATAGAGGAAAATCTAAAGGGGCCCTGAACTATCACCGCTTACTCAATTGCAGTCAGAACTATCACGATTTTCAAAAGGGATAAAACCCAAAAGAGGCCATGAACTACCAACATTTATACAATTGCGGTCAGAATTATCACGATTTCCAAAAAGAATGTGATGAAAAAAACTAAACTGATTTTCTAAAATAAAATTCACCATTACATTCCTAAATTAATATTATTATAAGACTTAAATTTGTGTGCAAAATTTATGTCGTTTGGTTATCAAAATACATCATTTTTTATGTGCGCAAAACAATATGATTTATTTTGATAGTCAAACGACATAATTTTTCGCACACAAATCTAAGTCTTATAATAATATTATGAAAGTATTGATAAATTTTATTTTGGAAAATCAGTCCAATTGTTTTTATCACACTCATTTTAGATATCGTGGTAGTTTTGACCACAATTGAGTATGCGGTGATAGTTCAAGGCCTCTTTTGGGTTTTTCCTCTTTCCGAAAAGAGTGCAATGAAAAAAAGTTGGAATGATTTTCTAAAATAAAATTCATCATTACATTTTAAACTATTATTATTATAAGACTGAGATTCGTGTGTGAAAATTAAGTCGTTTGGTTATCAAAAGACATCGTTTTCTTTATGTGTGCAAAACGATATAATTTATGTTGATAATCAAATGACGTAATTTTTACACAAATCTAAATCTGATAATAATATTAGTTTAGAAATGTAATTGTAAATTTTATTTTAGAAAATCAGTCCATATTTTTTTCATCGCATCCTTTTTGAAAATTGTAATAGTTCTGACCGCAATTAGGTAAGTGGTGATAATTCAGGGTTCCTTCTAAGTTTTGTCCCTAAAAAATATTTTTTTTCACTCATTCCATCCATTTTAATAATGGAGGATTTTAAACTTGAGAGCTAAATTTATTAGACAGCGCTATGTTAAATATTCAACACAACTCTTCGTTAAAAAAACCATCACCATAACTATTTTACCTTTTTTTTCACTCTCCAACATTAAATAAATTAAGTTATAATTATTTTGGAAACTTCTATTTTTTTTAATGGGTGCTCTCACTTCAAAAAATACTGTTTTACACTTCCTTTCCTACAAACTTATGTTGTGCACAAATAATACAAAACTTAATAAAAAAATTTAAAAACGCAATATCAAAATAAAAAAAATCTCACACAATTACAATAAATTTAACTTTTATAAAATTTTAAAAATATATTTGTAAAATTATAAATTATTCATCTTATGAACATATAAACTAATTTGATGATTATACAATTAATATGATGAATATAGGAATCAAATGGAGAGAGTATGAGCTCAATTTTTTTTCCTCCACTAAAGTTGATTGTACTCTTAAACCCACAAGGACATGAAGATACAAATACGTGTTTACATTACCAATTGCTTAGATGTTTGTTTTCAACTTGAATTAGATGTGACATGTTTTTTTAATGAACACAGTGTAACAAATTATATATTATAATTTAAATCAAATTATTCATTCGAATCCTAAACTCGCTCGTAATAATGAAACTAGCTGATCTGTAATATATATTTCCATTAGAGCTTGATTCGAACTCAAATCTTTGAAATTTTCAACAAATGAACATGAAAATATTAATGTTTTGCAAATGGATTATAATTCCTCAAGAATTTAACAATAGGAAAGGCTTATAAGAAATGTTAATTTATTCTTATTATTTAATCAAATTACACTTATTTATCTTGCATGCTTGACATTGTCTTCATACTTCGGCTTCCATGGGCGACAAAAATCAAATTCATGGTCGCCGGAATGATTGTTAACGAAGCAATATTTATCCGGTGTTAGCTTCCAAGAACACCAGCAATTATTCGTTTGACAAAATACATCCTCACCATCGAAAGCATTGAAATATTCCGTCCTTCCATTCCAATCAGCCGAACAGTAAAACAGAGTCACACCGAATATATTCGGCCTGAAACTAAAAGAGTAAGCTTGACCAGGTGCTATATAGTGTCTGCCTAAATCATCATCCTTTGACTTGCAATGGACATTTATTCCAGGGCCGATACCATTTATAATTTCTGCTATATATTTTGGAAAAAAGCCTTGACATTCTGCTTGACTAAAATTCATACTAACCAGAACAACAACAACAAAAACAAAAACTGTATAAACACCCACAATGACACCTTTTGTATTCATAGCTCAATTGGGCGTCAGATTTGTATCTTACTCTCTTATATGGCTTTCATATATTTATACTCATCTAGTCTTTGAATATTATATACATATATTTTTCAAAGTTTATAATACATGCACTTTTGCAGTCGAATAAAAAAATCATGGGAGAAACTTTTAGAATAATTAAAAAAATATTATGATATATAAACTTTTATCAATTTTCAATCAATGTTATTTTCAAAATAAGAAAGATTGTTTTTAAAATCATATTGTGAAGAAACAAACTTACAATTTTTTAAAAAAAAGTTCTGTGACTTACTCATACTGAGATCTCCATTTTGTCACACACTTTTTCTTTTTTCTTTTTTTCTACCAAAATAAGTCGAGTTTTTTTTTCATTGTTTCATATTTTCTTCCCATTTTATCACACTTTCACCTTAGCTCGTTAAAGCATGTGAGAGCTCAGTCAAACTCTCTTTTAAAACAAAATTTCCAATTTTACTCATCTGCTTCATCTCTCATCGATTAGAGACTATAAACCGAAAAAATATACAACATATAATCCCACATCGAGATTGTTCGGCAGCCATTCTAATTATCTTTCATTGAACTCGTCGAAGACCCAAATTCAGAAACTCACAATAGACTAAAAAACAAGAAACATGAAGAAGAAGGATATGAGAGTCTTGCAAGAAAATTAGTGTTATTGTTCACTCAAAATAGTGAGTTTCTTACTACAAGATAAGTATGGATACAGATTCTTAATTGAGAAAAATTATCATCACTTTAGGCTGTGTTTGGTTTATGGAAATTTCAGTGGAAAGGAAAATGTGGAGGAAAATTGATAAAATCTAATGTTTGGTTTAAATGGAAAATATGAGGGAAAGAAAATTATGTGGAAAGTTAGAAGGAAAGTTAATATAAATTAAAAGGAGTTTTGAAACTTTCCTTCAAATTTTCCATTCTAAACCAAATAAAGGAAAATAAGATGGATTTCATAATGGATTTCACTTTCAATCAAATTTTCCTTTCCGTATAATTTTTCCTAAACCAAACACAGCCTTAAGGTTCTATTTTTTTAGTGATTTGAGTACTTCTAAACGTATTTTATGACAATTTTTGTTTCTTAAAGACCAAAGACTAAAAGAGAAGAATTGGAATGAAAAGTAATCGATTTGGCGCCAAAATGAGCCAAAAAAGAAGATTTGAGAAGAAACCACATTTACTTGGTCGAATATGAAGTTACGAAAAACTATACTCGAACAAGTGCAAGTTCGAAGGCACCCCAGGACTCCTCTGAGCAATAGCCAACCGAGTATGAAAACTCTTAAGAATCTTACTTGACGGAGCATAAGAAATATAAAAAAACTTATTCAATCGAGTAAGGTATTTAATAATCTTACTCGGTGGACTAATTTAGAATTTTAATTTGATTGAGTATGCGATTACCGGGCATCGTATTTCTATAAGGAAATTAAACTAGACCTAAAATTACTTGAAATAAGAGAACCCATTCCAAACACATTTTAATAGTTACACACATAAGAAGACCTAGGGTTGAAGACCGATTATTATATAAAATGTTAAAAATGCTATCATTATGACAAATATCACAAACATTTTATATGTCTGTTGACACCAGAAAGTTAATTAAGTTCTTATTGAATTACAAATTGAGTACATTATCTCTTACAACTCGTATGTGAGTTCGAATAAGAGTAAATTTCATATAATTGTAAAGTATTTTTTACTCGAAATGTAATTTTTATATACAAACGACTCATTAAATACCGCTAAAGTACACGTTTGGTAGCTTGTACTAGATAAAAATGTATTACTAATAAAGGTATAATTTATCTAATGGGTATTGATAATTCCAGTTAATATAACCATTTTATTCTTCATGAATTTTTCGGTTTTAGTTATCCCATCTCCAACTTCTACCAAACAATATTTCAGTAAAATTAATATAATAACTCTTCTTCATACCGGCTAACAAAACATGCATTAAACTCGTTAAGAAGCCTGTTCATTAAAATTAACTGACATAATCTAGATCAATTTATTTATTAAATTACACATTGATTTCTTCGGCTCGAAACTCTTGAAAATTAAACGAGCCTAACTTGAACGCAAAACTTCAAGTTCATTAAAACTTGTCTTGCACTCTAATTCGTTTTAATAAACTAATATAAGTGTAACTAGCACTCCTCTCGGCTCGACTCATTGTCATGTATAAATAACTATTATTCATCACCAATTTAATAATAAAAGAGATTTGTCAGATTATTTTATTCTCAGTATCTCAATAAGTTAAATAAGAAAACTTGTTTTATTTTTTATTTTTTAAATTTTTTATTAAATGAAAATTACAACGTACAAACTCGATCACCAGAAAATTCGAACTCTGCTCATGAGAAAAAAATTTCATTCATCTTTCATAACATTTTCTCCTATTTGGGCTTTCATGGCTGACACCTTATCATATTGCTGGCTCCTGAATCATTGTTAAAGAGGCAAGGCCCATTCGATATAAGCTTCCAAGAACACCGACACCCATTATCTTCACACAATCACAAGCATTTCGATCTTCTCTTCCGTTGGAGGCATCAAAATTCCGTTCTCCCATTTCAATAAGTCAAACAGCAAAATAGCATTCTATCCCAAAAATCCGGTCTAGAACGAAAATAGTAAACCTGATTGGGTGCTAAATAGTGCGGATCAAGATCGTCATCCTCAAACTTACATAGAACATTTATTCGTATTTGATATAGTTAAAAATTTCAACCGTAAATTTCGGATAGAAGTCTTTCTATTTTGTTTGAACAACCGAGCATAACAACAACAATAGCAAATGTCGCTATTTAAGTACCTATTCTCATCTTTGTTATTTATAGCTCAATCAAGCTGTTAGATTTCTCTGTCTTCTTCACTACCAGAACTTTCATGTATTTATATTCTTTTATTCTGAATATTTTTAGGGCTAATGGATTTTATTTGTCAGTGTTGAAAACTTTTCTACATATGCGGCTAAAATTATCATACTATCAAAGAATTTATTAGTAATAATAAACTATTATCCTGATAATTTTATATTGACTTATATACCCCCACTAATTATTATGCAATTTACGTTTTAAATCATGCACAATATGATCATTTTATCCATATATGGAGAAAAATTTTCTACTTAACAAGCATATTCCCTTTTCCCATATTTTTAATCTATAATTTTTAAAATTAATAGTTCATTTTTGGAATCTAATAAAAAAGTTATATGATATAGTTTTACTAAATATTAAAAAATAATTTTTATATTGAAAATGTTTGCGGATATCTTTTTAGTGCCACATTTTCTCAATGAAAAAGATTATTTGGCTAGAAAAGCTCTCCATTCTCTCTAGGAAAACAAAAATCACATGGAGGTGGAGGAGGCGGGTAGGGACAAACCCTCCTCCTCGCACAA
The DNA here is from genome assembly GCA_002312845.1 of Kalanchoe fedtschenkoi. Taxonomy (NCBI): domain Eukaryota; kingdom Viridiplantae; phylum Streptophyta; class Magnoliopsida; order Saxifragales; family Crassulaceae; genus Kalanchoe; species Kalanchoe fedtschenkoi. The sequence goes on along the minus strand of NQLW01000040.1, from coordinate 3,861,132 downwards.
GCCACTGCGCCACCCGCCCCAACAGTCCAGGTGCGCTACGTCTCAGACTTACGGCCACATCGCCCTTAGGTCTCACGGCCACACCTTTTAGGGAGCCCCCCATTGGAGGTTTCTTTTGTCTCCGGTCTGCGTAGTATATATCCTGCTACCCTAGCCGTCACCGGCATCTTCATTTGGGACGCCCCGTCTCTGTCTTCGACCGTCCGTCTGGTCCATGCTCCGACTATTTGCCGCAATCCCAATCTGTCGAAGCCTTCAGCCCCGAAGTCCTAACCCTTGCCAACACCTCGCCTCAGTGCTTAGCTGATCGAAGCCCTCCGTCCCAGCATAGTTCCGCCCCCGCGAGGTTATGTCGCCTCAACCTGCTACTTTGGTCATGGTAAAAATTCGGCTGCCTATTGCCCATACCTCGGCCCTGGTCTCTTAGCGTTCGGAGTCTTTTATGTGTGCTGCGCCTTGCTGCTGTCGCTCAGCTCGCTCGAGCCTGGCCAACCCCGCGAGCTTCAACATAATGAGCTCGTGCACTAGGTCGCTATTGATGCCTCGCCGATTTCGTCGCCCCATAAGAGTGCGTGTCCTCCTCGTCTCATCATCTCCCAATGGACCTCCTTGCATGTCCAGACAGAGGACAGTAAGCCGCGGAGGCGCGGCGTCGCCTGACCCCTTGACAGTACCCATTCCAGTGGCTTTTGGGAGCGGACTAATCTGGTTTAGTGTTTTGCCGCATCGTTGATGCCTCGGGCATTGGACCAGATCTGGAGCTTGCTGGATGTCGCCTCCCCATGGACTGTTGCCGCCAGTCCCAAGCCGCGCCGGTCAAAGCCCGCCTAGTGAAAATGGCTGTTGAGCACGGTGGTGCGTACACAGGGATTGCCAGGCCCTGCCAGTCGGATACCATCCCGAATCTGCAGCAAACCCCGCAGCTCGATGGCCCTGATCACTTCGATCGGTTGCGCGTCGAGTCTCGGCAACCCCCAACCCACCAAACCCGTTGCTGCAGTTGCTGCCTCCTCGATTTTGGCTGCGGGTATCGAGGCCCGCATCCTCTCCAAGGCGTGCAGGAACAATGTCTAGGTATACAACCTGTCCTCTTTGCGCGTGTCAGCAGGCCATCTAACATCGAGGCCCGCGTCCCTCCAAGGCGTGCAGGAACGGTGGAGTCCGGCTGCTGCCTCGGTAGGTGCGTGTAATATCCGTTAAAAAAAAATATACTACTAATAATAAAATTTTAAATTAGCTAAACAAAAGCCCAA
>NQLW01000040.1:3829610-3854573 GCA_002312845.1 Kalanchoe fedtschenkoi | reverse complement strand
ACTAATATCTAATTATTACCCTTTTCACAATAAAAAAAGGTTGCTTGTAAAACCATATTGAAAGCACATATTTTCTTTTAGTAATGTCTAATTAATCATATTTCCATAATAAAAATTATTGTTTGTAAAACAATATTTAGAGGGCATTCCCAATTCCCTATTCTATTTTACTAATATCTAATTATTGCCATTTTCACAATAAAAAAGATTGCTTGTAAAACCATATTGAAAATACATATTTTCTTTTACTAATGTCTAATTAATAATATTTCCATAATAAAAATTATTGTTTGTAAAACCATATTTAAAGGGCATTCCTAATTCCCTATTTTATTTTAGTAATATCTAATTACACGCCCATTTTTGTTTCTTTTGACTTTGACCTCTATCTCTTGTCCTTCTTCCTATCTACCTCTGATACACATACATCAGTTTTTGTGGATTCCTAGGCCATCATACACTCTTTGCGGCAATCTACCAGGTTGTGCCATTTGATTTTACACTTGGAAATTGGATATAATATGCTAACTTACCCTCGCACATTATTTTGAACCCTTCTAACTAAAGAAAGAAAATTAAAATAAATTTTAAGAATAATTTACATTTTCTCTCATTTCTTCTTCTCATTCTCTCTAAACTAAACACGACATAAAACTCGGCTCAAACTTGAATTCACGAAATTTTTTATTAATGAACATAAAATATTAATAATTTACAAATCGACTGTTATTCCGTTAGGTACTTAAATTCAATGAGTCAATTCAAAAGACTAGTCTATTAGGTGAAGAACCCCTTGAACTTAATTATCATTGCACAATCTCTTGTGCAACAAATGTGGGATTGTAACATTACCGCCCCTTTAGAAACCGACACCCTCGTCGGCCTACTCTAGACGGTTTCAATCTAGCGCTTCGGCTTAGGTAGCCCTTTCCCAGGTTGGCCATTTCGGGTGGCGCCCACGATGGCTTACTCTGAACAGCTTCACTCTAACTCTCTGTCTTAGGTAGATAGCTCTTTAATTTTAAGATCGCCTTAGTTCTCAATAAAATAGAGCAATGTTAGGTACTTAAATTCAAGAGAAGAGCCAATCAAAAGACTCGTCTATTAGGTTGAGAATCCTTAAAGTTAATTATCATTGCACAATCTCTTATGCAACTAACGTGAGATTGTAGCATATTCCTCCTGAATTTAATAGCATGATAGTTTTATTAGAAATGTCACTTTATTCTTACTGTTCCAACAAACTAAACTTATTTATCTTACAAGCTTAACAATATTCTCGTCCTTGGGCTTCCATGGATGACACCTATCATGCTTGCCGCTCGCCTTGATAAATAAACAAGGTCCATCCGGTGTAAGCTTCCAAGAACAACAACACCCATTCTCTCGACAAAATATCGAATCCTCAGATCTCACATTGTAAGCATCGAAATATTCCGTCCTCCCATTCCAACTAGCCGAACAATAAAATAAGGTAAGGAAACTCACCCTGAAACTAAAATAGTAAGCTTGCTCAAATGCTACATAGTGTCTCCCTAAATCATCATCTTTTGACTTACATCGGACACATATTTCAGGTCCGATACCATTCAAAATTTCTATTGTATATCTCGGAAAAACAAAACCTTTACATTTTGCTTGATTAGAATTCGCACAAAGCAGAATGACAACAACAGTGACAACAGTTGTATAAGCACACATAGTGATTCTTTTGGAATCCATAGCTTTGCTAAGCTTCGAATTTGACCATCTTGATCCCTACTGGCTTTCACATATTTATAATCTTCTAGTCTGAAAATTTTGTACATATATTTTTCATAGGTAATAATACACTTTTGCAGTCAAATCTAACAAATTATGTGAGCAACTTTTAGGAAAAAAAACATTTTTTGTATTGGAAACTTTTACTGTTTTTCAAAGTAAGAAAAGTTGTTTGTATACACTTTTGCAGAAGAGGTTTATAAAAATATTACTTATATTGGAAACTTTTACATTTTTCAAATAAAAGTAAGAAAAGTTGTTTGTATACACTTTTGCAGGAGAGGTTTGTAAAAATATTATTTATATTGGAAAGTTTACTAATTTTCAGAGTAAGAAATATTGTTTGTAAAACCATATTGAAAAGACATAATCTTATTTTTGATGAATAGTATTCTGCAACTTACTCATAAATCTTATAACAGGGCTAAGGTCTTGTTTTGTTATTCTTAATGAGTTCTATAAAGAGATTGTCTCTTATTAGAATAAGCGTTCAGTGAACTAAACATATATATTTTTTACTCTTAATGAATATTCTGTAAATCTAAATCATTCCTTATCAATATGATATCTGAATCGTTCAGGGCTCTTCTAAAATTATATTTTATACTCTATCAATTTTCTCTCCCGTGAAACCTTAATTCTTCATCCGAAAATCCTCACCCACCTCGCCAAACTTCTCCCACCATCTACTATATTTCTTCACGTCTATGAGCCTGCGAAGCAAAGGCTATTGAAATCTTTGCAAGAAAATATCAGTGTTGTTGCTCATTTAACTGATGGTTCTTTTGGGAGGATTTGCCGTCTCGCTAGTTCGTGTTACTACAAAGGTTGTAATGCAAAGCAGACCAGACAATTGCTTCTGCTTCGAATGTCGTCCGCCTCATATAAGCAATGGAGGGTTCTAAAGGTCTCTATGCGGGCTTTGGATCTTTCCTGTAGAGAGACTTGCTGTTCGACCCGATTCAATTCAACATCTACGAGCAGATTCGGATCAGTTATAAACTAGCTGCGAAGAGAGACCTGGATGATGTTGAAAATGCTTTGATTGGTGTCTTTTCTGAAGCTTTGACGACACCCAATGATGTCAACATGACAAGACTGATGGTTTAAGGTTCGACTCAGTTCTAAGATGTTAACTGTGTTCAAATAATTGTGAATGTAGAAGAGGCAGGTGCTCTCTTCTCAGAGGTATCCAACCGAGGGTTCTGTGGATCGACATTGGTGGGTCGATATTCTTATGAGTTTTAGAGTGGACAAAGAAGCTTCAGCCTGAGCAAGGCTCTCTGATAATAAGAAGAATGGTTCATATTTGAAACTAGAGTAGCTGAAACTGCATTGAGCATGAGATCACCAGACCTGTGTATTTTATTTCATGTGAATGAAATTCTGTGAAAACAAAGCTAAGAAAAAAAAAATCAAAACTCTGGGGCTGATTATCTGAAAAATGAATAAAATGTAATGGATTATAAAAAAAGTGATTTATTAAAAAATAGTCACTAGCCCTCGCTTCTTTGAATTTATCATAAAAGATCTTAGGAAGGTTCTGTAACGAGTCGGTTTCAATACACAAAAAGTTGCGAGCTAGGTGGCCGTGAACTGAGGATTTGCCGAATCTTATCTAAAAAATTATTAATTTATTATCAACTTGGTGCACAGGTGTAACTTGTTCTTGATGTTATTTCAAAGTCACATTTAGATGTTCAAAACGTGATTACCAAATGAAAGTAAATCATTCAGCAATCAGCAATCATAAGTGGTCTGACCCTTTATCAACAATTCAGATTCTCATATAACATTCAGCATTCAACACTTAACTTTATAAAACGACCCCTAAGACTCCTTTGTCTTTTTCATTCTTTTGTATTTTCTTCTCATTTTATCACACTTTTTCGTATTTTCTTTTGGAATCTGGAGAATCCACCACTTTCGAACAGGAAAAATTTCAGGGAACGCAATCCAAGGTTTGTGCGGATACACTTTAGATGTTAGTTTTAGGAATCGAATACATGATCAGTTGCACCCCCTTTTCTTGAATGATTAGATCGAGTGATCTCATCGCATTCACGTTAGCTCAATCAAGCATGGGAAAGCTCAATCAAAACTTTTTACATGATTTTTCTTTTTTTTGTTTCTTCTTACATATAAGTCGACATCTAGATTGTTCTGTGCCATTCTCATCGTACGTCTTCCTAGGGGAGAGCATCGGTCGATTAACCGAACCGAATTGCTGTTCGGTTAACCGAACCGAATTAACCGAATTTTAAAAGTCTCGACCGATAACCGAACCGAATTATATGGTTAACCGATAATTCGGTTATCGGTTAAATATCAAATTAACCGAAATTAACCGAATTAACCGAACAAATAATAAATATTTTATAAAATCAATATATTTATAAGTAAAAAAATTATTTTTTATTTAATAATTTTATTTTTTGGTTAATTCGGTTAACCGAATTAACCGAACTCAAAAATTTCTCTTCCATTAACCGAACCAAATTAACCAAATTTTGTTCGGTTTTTGACCGAATTAACCGATTCACCGAATTAATTCGGTTAAGCTATATCGGTTCAGTGAATCAGTTTTTACCGAACAATGCTCTCCCCTACGTCTTCCATCAAATTCGTCGACGACCCAGACTTCAAAAACACACAATACGTTATTGAACTAAAAAAACAAAGAAACATGAAGAAGCAGGATATGAGAGTGTCGCAATAAAATTCCATTTAGAGTAAGTGGCTGTTCCAGAATTTTATACTCGGGGTGTAAAAAATTCACAATTAAAATTTGTAAATAGAATTCAAAATAATGGGTTTCTTTAATGCAAGACATATGTATGGATACAGATATCTGATAAAAAAATACCCGCTTTAAAATTCATTTTTTTTAGTGATTTGAGTCGTTCTCAACATATTTTTCCATCATTTGTATGTCTATTGTTCATTTACCAAATATCCAAAAAGACGGTTTGGAGTGAAAAGAAAGTAATTTGATGCCAAAACGAGCCAGAAAGAGAAGAAGACTTAAAAAGAAATCACACAATACTTGGTGGAGTAGGACATTGAAAAGGACAACACTTGAACTTCTTGCACATTTCATACTTCGATCAGGTTGAGAAATCAATTTCAGGTGCAGTTTTGCAAAACTTCTTGCACATTTTGCACATAGATGGTATGTGTTGATGGTGAATTTATATTGTGCATAAAACTGTTGATTCACACCTATGGTGAATGGCGGGTGAATTTCAATTGTGTGATATTTGTTTTATTTATGCATGTCAGCGTGTATTAACAGGAAAATGTAGAGATAGATGTGCGGACATATACCTGCTACCAATCACTATGAATTGAACATAAGACAACACTGACACATCATAAGTGTCGTCATTTAAGGTAGACCAAAATTCAGTGCAAGTGGTTCAACAATGTCGTTTAATGTGTCAACATTTAACAACATTTACTATCTATAAGAGCCGTCTGAAGTTAGGTGGACTTTCTACGACGCTTTCTCAATATAAGCATCATCTATAGTAAAAGATTCTTCGTATGCAAGTACTATTTTAAACGTAATCTGTAGTATTGGAGATGCTTATGATGTGTAAGCGTTGTCTATTAATATAGACCAAAAAGCGGCGCTTGTAATCCAAAAGCGTCGTCTTATGTGTTAAGATTTAACGACGTTTATTATAAATGCGGCACTTGGTACCTATCAGCACCGTGTTGAGTTTATGAATGGCGCTTGTTACCTGTAAGCGCCTTCTGTAATCAAAGCGTCATCGAATGCAAACGTCAATGTAAACATAATCTATAGTTGTGATAAGAAATACAAAAAACCTTACTCGATCAAGTAAGGATTTTAAGTTGGTTGAGTGTATGATCCACTTGTATTTAACCTAACCAATCAATTCTTCATCTTCTTAAGATCCGGTTGTATTCAACCTAACCAATCAAATCTTCATCTTCTATTCTTCTTTTTCTTCTAGATCGAGTAATAAGGTAATTAAGACCAAGCCTCCTATTCATATTTTTTTTTATGCAAGCAGATAAATTGGCTTGTGACAAGTGATCATAACAGTATTTTGGATGTTCTATGTTACTTGGTCTGATTCCAAATGAAGTCCAAAACAAAAAGTTGTCCATTTGTCTGTACATCTTTACATAATAAAGTTTTTTTATGTCATCTGAAAAGTCTGGTGACTGCTACCAATATTTGTATGCTCGTTGTTCATAAAACACATAATCCAATGCCCTCAAGGTGGATCCCTTTAACAGGTGACAACTGCTCTAGAGAGCCTCCACTCCATCTAAGCCATTGGTAAGGAGTTATCCATCTTTGTATTATATGTGCTTTGTACACTGTCCAAATACAAATAAATTGAAGTGCACAAGAAAGATCTTAGTCGCTATCATAAACATGCCATTGTCGTTGGTAGAAGACGCAAACCACACGTAAGAGATAGCAAGATATAATCTTCCCCTAGTCAAACCAGCAAACCAAAGAGTCATCATATCTCTTTTACTAATAGAGGAGCGGCGGCTGACGAGATTATACCGTTTCAGTATAAAATATATAAAAAGTAGCATAAGGAGCACGCACAATACGCTCACTGCAATTAAAACCTCGATATACACTTAAAGAAATATAACTACAAATCCTTTCATGAAACTTCCCCAAAACACTTATGCACGAGCTTGATACATGTACATATTGTTTTACTAACTCTAAGACCAAGCCTCCATTCCATAAAAGAAAATTAGACCTAAACTTACTGAAAATAGAATTATGAATCTTTTTTTAGAAAACCTCCCAAAATCACCCATGCACGAGTTTGATTGATGTACAAATCCCTTTACTGAATTCGAAGACCACTCCTAATTATATAAAATTTAGACCTAAATTATTGTAAATAGGACTACGTACGAATCCTTTAGAAAGCTTTCCAAAATCACTAGAGCCGGCTCACAAATTTTGGGGGTCCTATACAAAAATTATATCGGGGCCTGAATTTTACAAATTTTAATAATTTATTTGTTTTATAAAAGAGGGATGATAGCCTCTATTGTTTAAAGTAGAAGCAGCATAACAAATTTGCTATGTAATACTTACACAGTTGGAAGGAACATTACCTTACTTCCAAACAAGCTCAATTCTAAAACATCAACTAAAACAAGCTCAATTCTAACAAAAAAATATAATAGTCAAAGAGAAACATCATTTGAATAACAATAGTCTTCTTGTATTTTTTGAAACAAAATCTTCAATCAAATCTTCATACTCAACTTTCTTCAATTGATCATTCTCAATCACTATCAACGCCAATATCCATTAAGTCTCTCTTGTGACATCGAAGAATGCAAATAAGATTTCAATAATTTTAACTTGGAAAAATTTCTTTCTGCAGATGCAACAGTGACAGGAAGAGTCAATAGTATTCTATAAGCGATAATTGCATTAGGAAAATAATCCATATGTTTCAAATATTATTAACCGCTCTCATATCTTTTCCAGTAAAAAGTTGTATAAGCAACTTTATCTCAACATATAGCTCATTAGCATCAATATTATTATGGTCACCATTTCTAAGTGCAATTGTTAAAGAATCACAAGACTTTAATTTAAACCCATATCATTCAACGTATTTAACTTTGTAGAACTAAATAATAAAAATTCAAACACATTTTTGTAAGCTTTATATTGCTTGAATCTCTTACGGAGAGAACTAATAACTTGATCAACTATATACAAGAAATAGTTAACTATAAATGCATATTCAGGAGACTGTGAAACGGCTGATGATTCATCATGAGAATTCTCATCTACAATTTTTGTTCTTCTTATTTGACGCCTATGAGGAAATACTGGATCAATATCTAATTCAATTTTAATTTTTTCGCTTCTTCAATTGCATTAAAAAAACCAATCTCTCTAAACTTTTTTTAAAAAAGCAATCAAATCTTCAATTTTCTCAATGGCAAAATTAATAAGCATATCTACTAATTGTAGCTCTTGCTAACCACATTAACCGAACTTAATACATCATACCATATAACAACCACAAATTCAAAATCTCCAAGTTCATTTTTAGCTAATGATTTGATTCACTTTTTATTTTTGAGTCATTATCATTTTCGGAAACTTGAAGCAAAGCTTCTCTTACCTCACGAATTTGAAATCTAATTGCTTTAACACTATCAACACGTCTCTCCCAAAGAGTAGATGATAATGATTTCAGTGTTAACTCTTTTACATTATCTTTTAAAATTTTCCACCTTTTATTTGAATTCGCAAATATTGTATAAATCTGTTGTATAACTCCAAAGAAATCCCTAGCTTTACCACAAGTATTAGCCATATCACATAACATCAAATTCAAACTACGAGAGCCGCAAGGAGTATAAAAAGCTCTAGGATTAATATTTAAAAGTTTTTTTTACCTCCCAAATGTCTTCTTTTCATATTGGATTCATTGTCATATCCCTGTCCTCGCACGTTGTCTACATCAAGACCAACAAACTTCAATTCCTGTAGTAAAACATCAAAAAGTCCTAGCCCTATAGTATCATATTAACATTCATAAATCCCAAAAATGTTTTCTCAATAACAATTGAACTAGAAGAAATATCAACATATCTCAATATAATAGACACTTGCTCTTGATGACTAACATCAGGATTACAATCCAATATAACAGAATTTTACCTTTTTGATGATTTCAGCTTTAATTGAAGAAGCAATCAAAGATATCAACTTATTTTTAATATTTTGACCAAGATAATGGAAGTGAATCTCATCACTTGTAATACGTCGAACATGTTCTTTTATAACTCGGCCAACATTTCAATTAAACCCAAAAAGTTTCCATTATTATTTTCATACAACCTCTCTTTTGTACCACAAAAAGCTATACTATGTTTGGCAAGAAATTTTATGATAGAAATTATTCTCAACAAAATATTTTTCCAATGATCAATCCCTCTCTTTTTTAAGTTGTGTTTGAGCTACATGATCAATTGTTTTATTAGCATTTAACCTACAACGTAACTTATACTAAGTAGTCCTTGAGGGTTATGAGTTTTTTTATGTTCGGTTGAATTATCATCCCTATATGTGATGGCCCTTGTCTCCTTGAATTATTTTGTTGTGACTGGCCCCTCCTTTGATTTCGTCCAATCTGTCTTTTTCGTTTGTCAAGGTGATATCTTGCAGCTTGTCTCTAGCATGAGGCGGGATGATGGCGAGAGTCTTTTCGAGAGAGCTGGGCTGAATAAGTTATCTTTGATAGATTCAAATTCATTAAGGGTGTGTTTGGTTTAGGGAAAGTTTTATGAAAAGAAAAATTAGATGGAAAATAGGATGGAATTCAAATCCTTCATGAAATATTTCATTTTCCACTTGTTTGTTTATCATAGAAAGTTTAAAGAAAAATGTCATTTCCTATTGTTATTAAACAAAATTTTCCATACAATTTTCCATCAAACTTTTTTTCCTTGAAATTTTCCATCTAAACCAAACAAAAAATTTCTCTAATTTTCCATCTAATTTTCCTTTCCATGAAACTTTTCCTAAAACTAACACAGCCTAAAATCTGGGGAATTTTCGAATGATCGGAATGCACCAAGGAGTGTACCATATATGGCAGTCTCCCTTGCCTAACTATTATCATGGAGTCTATTTTGAGATCTTAAAGGATAGTAAAAAGTGCCCTCAGTAAGCCCTAAGATTTTTCCTTAAGAACACTTCCTTTGTATTTGTCTGAAATAAACTGCGTCCAGGTAAAGTTCTTCCTGGATAAAGCCATATTTTTACATGCAGCGAGTTCATCACGTCACTTAGCTTCCAAAGACTGAGATCTACTCAGCTCTGTTGTATTGAGGACGCCCTTTGATGTTTTAGGAGAGATGTGAGAAGTTCAGAGAGAATGGAGAGAGTATCTTTCTAACTAGCCCAATGCCTAATCTCTCGACCAACTTGTTACGTGAATATTTTAATAAACTAATACAATATTCACCAAACTAATACTCATATAAACCAGGGCCGGTTCACAAAATTTGGAGGCCTTGTACTGTATAAGGCTTAGGGTTGTATCTTGAACTCTGATGTTGTATGAAATCGTCGCTATGTCGAGTCTCTGAACTCAGATATTGTACCTCGAGCAGCTCGATCCTCATACGCGTGCTTCTGCGGCTCTGCATCGTCTCTGCCGAGTTGCTGCGTCACTTTCGTGTGTTTGGATTAGGTTAAGTCATTTGGGAAAAATTGACTGGGCTGACTGATGAGGGAAATTAAAGGTATTGGAAAAATTGAGGGCTCAGTGCAAATTGTACTGGGCCTTAGCCAGCCCTGATATCAACTCGAATCATTATTATTCTTTATAAACTTAATAATAAGAGAGATTTTTCAGAAATATTACTTCATCCTTCTAATCCCAACAGATTAACAAGAAAACTTGTTAATCTTTCATGCTTCTTCATCACCTTCTACTACTTGGGCTTCCATAGCAGGCACCAGTCATATCCCTGGCTAACGAAGGAAGGTCCATCCGGTTTCAGCTTCCAAGAACACACACACCCAGTTTCTCTTCACGCGTCTTCATCCCCCTTTCTCCACTGAAAGCATCAAAATATTCTGTTCTCCCATTCCAACGAGCCCAACAATAAATTAAACAGCGTTCTATCGAAGTAATTCGGTCTAAAACTGAAATAGTAAGCTTGGTCGGGTGCTAAAGAGTGCGGCCCAAGATCATCATCTCTAGACTTACATCGAACAGATATTCCAGGTCGGACGTTGTTAATAATTTCAACCGTAAACTTCGGAAACGTACCTTCGCATTTTGCTTGGCTATAACCCGCACCAAACAGAACAGCAACCAAAGCAAAACTCGCTCAGTCGGGGTTCGGTTTGTGCGTCTTCTTCTCTGCTAAAACTTTCATATATTTATACTCATTAGAATGAATTTTTTTAATATATATTTTTCAAAGTAACAATAAACTTTTTTTTTGTAATAAACAAATTATATGAGAAACTTTTACTAGAAATAAAAAAATATTATTTTTATTGGAAACTTTTCTGAATTGCTAATTAATCCCATGTTTTCATAATGTAAAAGATTGTTTGTAAAATCATATAGAAAAGGCATTATCCTGTAATTGTAAAAAATATTTACAATTTTACAACAAAAAAATAATCACAAGAGATTAATTCAATTTCCATCCGACATCTAGTTGTATGTGTGCGTTGTACTTTACATTTAGTAAAAAATATTTTTTTTTAAAAAGCATAAAATAATACAAAAATGTGAAATTATATGAGCATTAAAATAAATTATAATTTAACTTATTTAGATATTAAAAAGACATTGTTTTATTTTAAAAGTGCTACACATAATCTGATTTTCTTCGACAACAAATGTTACTAGAATTACATGACCTGCGTCGTCTTTTTATGTCCATTATGAATTTTTGATGCGACAAAGAGTTTGATATTGGACAGTTCAAGATTCTGATTGTACTTTAAAATATATATATATATCTGATTTCCTTCTATAACTAGTGTTCTAAAAAATCATTAGGTGGTGTCAGGGTCAGGCAGTGAACCAAATTAATGATTAATTAGATAAAAAGGTATTAATCGGATAACTAAACGGAATTGTGTCTATCCATAATTTATTTAATAAATAATTATATAAATACACATTTAAAAATATAAGTATTTTGAGAAACAAATGTTCTGAATGATTAATCGGATAGATGTGAATTTTAATTTCAGATAGTGACCAGTCAGCCCCTAAACGATCAAGACGAACACATTTTAAATCAGTGTCATTAGGGCTGCAAACGAGTCGAGTGAAGCTTATTAATAAAGTGTTCATTTTCGTTCATTTAAAATTTCACGACTTTGAGCTCGAGTTGAGTATTAACGAGCTTTTAAAATATATGTTCAAGTTCGTCTCATTTAATTTTAACGAGTTTGAGCCGAGCTCTAGCTTTACTTGAGCATTTGGATTGATATAATATAAAATTTAATATATATGATAAATGAGTGTTTAAATAAGTTTTGAACAAATTCTAAATGAGCTATTCGTTAAAAAATCTTACTTTATTTATTAGTAACTTTATAAATTTATAAAAAAGTTCGTAGTCAAGTCTAAACGAGCTGTAAACGAGTTTAAATAGAGCTTTTAAATGAGTTCATAAACGAGTCGAATACCTCATTGTTCATATTTGGCTCAAATGATAGACATAAGTTACATCCGTTTCATTTACATTATACAAAATTTATGCTAATTATTATAGCCATCTTCATTAATTTCAAATTCTTAACTCTTATTACATTAGATTGATATGTTTGAATTTGAGTTACAATCTAACGTAAGTCGGTAAGTCCTCGATCTTTTTAATAGAGTTATCAAGCTTCTCATCGAGCTTGTTCGCGAACATAAACGAGCCGAACACCCTATTGCTCATGTTCGGCTCGTTTATTAAACGAGCTTATGATTATTGTTCGTGACGTTTACTAATAAAAGAGTTTTGACCGAGTACTAACCGAACGATCTCATGAGTACATCGGTTCGCTTGCAACCCTTAATGTCATCATTCTTGTGACCACGTAGATCATGGACCGGCGACCAATATTAATATTGAAAAATCAAAAAATAATAATTTGGAATACCAATGAAAGTTTATTAATACTTATTGTTGATATTGCATGCATGAGCCGCAGCAACAACGTTAACGTTCTATTTGGGTTTCCAACCGCGGCAGTCGTCATGGCCGGTGGTCTTGGGTTTCTGGAAGCGTGGCCCATCCGGCTTCAGCAACCATGAGCACAAGCAGCCATTGTCCATAGAAGGGATCATGTCCTTCTTCTCATCGAAAGCATCGAAATACTCCGTCCTCCCATTCCACCTGGCCGAGCAGTAGAACAGGGTCGTCCCCCAGATACTCGCTCTGAATCCGAAATAGTAACCTTGGCCATACGCCATATGGTGCACCCCCAGATCATCATCCTTTGACTTGCAGTGAACTTCTATCTCAGGTCCGATCCCGTTGATGATTTCTACCATGTATTTCGGGAAAATGCCGCCATGGCATTTCGCACGGCCGGAACTTGCGACAAGCTGAGCCACAGCGATGAGAACGGCTGTGTAAAAACCGATCGTGACACCTTTGGTATTCATGCCTCGAGCTGTTTGATTTGTACGTCTCTCATTTTCTACTCCAGATTTCGTTTATTTATACTTTTTTTTTCTAGGCATATGCTTCCTATGTACTTTAATAATATTTGTTTAAGATTAATTTGATTGGAATAAAAAGATATTAATACTATTGATTGACAAAATTAGCAAAGAAAGTATTTAATGTATTTTTTTTTAATTTTATGTAAAAGATAGAACGTGTTATCCTATCTATTAGTGGTGCAGAATAATATCTGTACAAACGGATATAGTGTGGTCAAACCAAAGGGTGAAAAAAGAACGCGGTGTTATTAACCTAATATATAATGTCACACGGCTGTTTTGAACCCACAGAGAAAAACATGACATCATTTTAGATATATTATTTTTAATTAGATTGTACGGAATTCTAATTTCAAAATTACAAATACATTTTCAGTTTAATAATAAAATAAACGCAAAACTTTTGCTCATAGTTAAGTAATTGAATTGAATTTATTAGTGGGACTAAAGATGGTGTGTCACCTTGTTGACTTGTGCCAAAGATGGTCAACCAAATCTATATATAATATCTGAGGTTTGGCTATTAGGCGTTACTTTAATTTCTAATGTTTATGATAAAGCATAGCTTTGATTTTATATTATTCTTAATTAATAAATACATGGTCAACAGAAGGAATATAATAAATTAAAACCAAGGGAGGATTTAGAAACTTGAGTTCAAATGAATAAAAAATTTGCAAGAATCAGTTAACATGAGTATGGACTAAGATTAAAATATTAACACGTTTGGGTTGTCAAGATTAAAAGTGGGATTGAATAATTAACTATATTTTAATGTGTTTAATTTAAATTAGGATAAATATTAATAATATTAAAAAAAATATTTTAACTTTAAAAGACATGATTATTTATCTCATCAAAATAAATGAGATTATATATTACGGAACTATCAATACCCAGATTACTACCAAACATGCTCTTAGCTAGCATGGATAATTTTAATTACACTCGTTCGTTTGTGCATTTTCTTCTATCTAAAACTTTCCTATATTTGTACTCGTTAGTATGAATATTTTTAATATAAAGTTTTTAAAGTAACAATACACTTTTTCGTTCTAATAAAAAATTTATATGAGAAAGTTTTACTAACAAATAAAAAATATTATTCATATTGGAAACTTTTCCGAATATCTTGTTAATGCCATGTTTTCACAATGGAAATGATTGTTTGTAAAATCATATTGAAAATGCATTATCCTGTTATTGCAAAAATATATATATTTACGATTTTACAAAAAGAAAATTACAAGAGATCAATTCAGTTTCCAATCCCACATCTAGTCTTGATTATAAATGAAATTATAGACTCTTTGAGCCAGTCATAGGTAACAAATGAAATTATATAACATTAAAAAAATACAGTTTGAACCTAATAGATGATCAAATCGTTGTGCATTTTCCACTGATATTTATAAATAAATGTTCACCCATTTTCATATAAACGGAGAATTGAGAAGTTTGTAAACACGATTGCGTTGAAAATCAATGACTAATTAGATGAATTGATCAAACCCAATGAATTAATTGGACAAGTCCGAAAAGAAAGGACGAAGCTCAAATGAGAGTCTAAGAAGCCATGAAATAGCGTGAAATGCTGTAGGCTTTTATGCAGTTTTCTCATAGGAGAATATTTTAGGTATATTTTAAGAATATTCCGGATGTTTGTTTTAGTAGTTCATTCGTTATTTTTCACTATGAAGGTGAATTACAAATAAGAGTATGTCATATATATGATCTGAGTTGTGTACACTTATATGATGAGTGGGTGAGTTAGCAAGACATCAAGTGTGAGTGTGTGTGAGGTTCGTCCATTGTAATTTTGTTTCAATAAATTAAAGGAGAAAAATTCAAAAGAAACCATAAACTACTACCGCTTTACTCAATTGTGGTTAGAACTATCATGATTTCTAAAAAGGGAGCGATGAAAAAAAAATGAACTGATTTTCTAAAATAAAATTCAACATTACATTTCAAAACTAATATTATTATAAGAATTAAATTTGAGTATAAAAATTACATCGTTTGGTTATCAAAAGACTTCGTTTTCTTTATGTTTGCAAAACGATATAATTTATTTTGATAAGCAAATGACGTAATTTTCACACACAAATCTAAGTATTATAATAATACTAGTTTAGAAATGTAATGGTAAATTTTATTTTAGAAAATCAGTCCATTTTTTTTTCATCGCACCCTTTTTGAAAATCATAGTAGTTCTGACCGTAATTAGGTAAGTGGTGATAGTTCAGGGTCCTTTTTGAATGTTATCCCTAAATTAAATACACTGATTATGAGTTGTTAAAAACTCTATAATCTTGTATCAAAGCGGGACAATCTGAGATCGTATGGTGGAACGTGCAAAAGAAATATTGGAGATTATCGTTGGACGAGGACACTCTATTGAAACACATATAGGGACCCTGAAGAGAGATTGGTTACAGATCAATTGCATTGAAAATACATTGTATCAACCATATTAAAATATTCTCCTACGACTTACAATGAACATTTATTCCGATTCAAGATTCGATGTCAAATTAGTGGTTCGATTTTTAATTTTTGAAAATAAGAAGACTAATGGTTCGATTCGGATTTTTAAAATCAAAAGAAACTAGACTGAACTATATATTATATATCAGATTATATATAAATTTAATTAAATATATAATATAAATTAACACAACTATATTATTATTCATATAAAAATATCTATTTATGCAAAAAATAGTAAATACAAATCTCCTATTGGCTAAAATTCTACTGATGTGCTGCACTTCAAATAAATAAATAAATATAATTCATAAGAAATAAAATCGAACCGACTCGAACCATATGATTGGATTCCATTTATTTTTTTAAGCTAATAATTTGGTTCGATTTCAAAATTTTTAAATAATCGAATTTTGCGGTTTAAATATCTATTAAAAAACAAAACGAACCAAATCATTACACTCCTTATTTCATACTCATAACTTGGGCATCTCACTTTTTACTATGACTTTCATCTATTTCTACTCATTTTTGTAGTCCCGAAGCTTCTAATATACATTCTGAAGGAATGAGATCTGATATGGGCAAGTTAAAAAAAAACAATATAAATCCACATAGTGTTTGAGATAATATAAATTTTTGAACATCTTATTTAGAAATTTAAAAACACACTTTTCAGTTCAATGTAAGAGAAACATTTACCAATAGTTAAGTAATAAAATTAAATTAATTGGGGGAACTTTTACTAATATCTAAACAATGCCATTTTTCAATGATTATACAAAAAATGATCAAAACCTCTGTAGCCATATCAAAACATTAACCTATAATCAGTAAGAATTAAAGTGTTTTTCATTTTATTCATGGTGTGATCACTTTTCTTTCAAACATTTCTGAAAATTCAATTCGTTTCATCTTAATTTAACTTAGCTTATTACATAAATTCAAGAATAAATGTTTATTTTAGTTGATGTCAATTCAATAAAACTCATCTCAATTCTTAATATTATAAAAAATAATAATGAATTTAAGACTCCTGTCATGAACTTGACCGATTGTATCAGTTTAAAATTTGGGTCATTCACTTGTGTTATGCTATTAGTTATATTATATATATATATTTGTACGTATATAATCCGTTGTAGTCTAGTTGGTTAGGATACTCGGCTCTCACCCGAGAGACCCGGGTTCAAGTCCCGGCAACGGAAGTTTTTTGTTTCATATTTATTATTTTATGTACTTTCTACCCTTATTGTTTCAAACAATGTTCAAAAATATACAAATGTAAATAAAAGTTTTAACTTTGTAAAATCTGAAAATGTCCACATGGCAAATGTTCAAACGGATCATTCATTTTGTGGAGGCTGCAATCTGTTAGAAAGTCCCGGCGAGAATTGGCCGTGGGAGATTCACCTTGCGTTGGAACTTGTCGGCAACCCGCCAAGGTTCCTTTCCTGCCACCCAACTTGCATGATCATAACCGGGTACACTTTTCCTTCTTCTCATTCACTTTTTGCTCTTAACATATACATATTGCATTTGCGCTTCACCATTTTCCATTGCAATCATCAATCCAAATGCCATTTTGGACGATGAATGATGTTTTGGAGCCATGTCAGAAGGAGGCAGGGAAGGAAAGAAAGGCTACGTCATGAGTCTCGTATTTGAGGCGTATGAACGACAATTCTGCGAGGTGTCTGCAAATTTATACAGCAAGTGCCCTGCAGCTGATGGAGGTAATAGGCAATTCTGGCAGCATAGAGCGGCAAGGAGACTCTGATTAGTTATCGATGTCTTTCGTGACGTGCAGAGTTGAAGAAGCAGTCCATGTCCGAGATGAATGCCGAGTTGGAGGAGGCTGAAACTCTGGTAATTTCGCAAGCAGTTGTGAAACACCTGTTGCTGTAAAATTCCTGTTGGTTGATTAATTGTTTCAGATCAAGAAAATGGACCTGGAGGCGAGGACTCTGGAGCCTGATGTGAGGACAACGCTTCTCGCCAAAATCAAAGCGCATGCAAGCGATTTAAAGAATCTCAAAAATCAGGTTAAGAAGATAGCATCTAATCAAGCTCATCGGACAGCGCGTGAGGAGCTACTGGAGCTGAGAATGGGTGACAAGTTGGAGGTATGGATCACCCAACTTTACACTGATTCAGCAGACTCAGTGAACCTTCATTTTATGCGTTGCTTAGCTTACCCACACTGTGTATACATGGCAAGGTCTCGGCGGATCAAAGAGGAAGATTGCTGATGGCGCAGTCCTCAACCGATAGATTAAACAGTTCCACAGACAGAATAAGAGAGAGTAGAAAACAAACGGTGGAGGCAGAGGAGCTTGGTGCCTCCATCCTCCAAGATCTGCATCGGCAACGTCAGTCACTATTGCATGCTCACGGGACGGTATGTGGTCTTATAAAAACAAATATGTGCCATGGTGTTGCAAACTTGTCACTTGAAATGGCTGCTGCTCCATTAACGTGTTGACCGCTCCTGGCTTGCAGCTCCAAGGAGTAGACGATAGTATTAGCAGGAGCAAGAAGATTTTGACGGCCATGGCGAGAAGAATGGACAGAAATAAGTGGATCGGCGGCCTCATAATTGCAGCTCTAGTCCTCACCATCATCATAATTCTGTATTTCAAGTTGTCCCGTTAACTACAAAAGTTGTACTTGTAAATCCTTGGAATATGTATTCCCAGTGAATCCTCAAATCCTTTGACGGCGGTGGGCAGTCGTCAGATCAGTTGATGGGTTTCTGTCCTGAAGGAAAAAATACAACAGTAATACTTCAAGTGCACGAAAGGACACCAGAATGCAAGGTAGATGTGTGGGATTGAAGTCATGAGATCATCCATTACAAAACACTGACAGGTTAACATAAGATATAACCCCCACACCCTTTCTGGTCGTTGATTGTTTACCTACTTATACAATCCCTCCGGTTGGGGGTCGGTCACCAAGTTATTGAGATTCAAACAACCAGACAAACAGCAGGTATCGAGTTCTTTTCCAAATTCATCATCGCTATTCTTGTAATATATGTTTCCTGTCCACCATTCAAGGCATTAAGGCTGTACCTCATCCGAGTAGTATCCATCGGAATGCATCACACTTCGGCGTAGCTCTTCTCAAGACAGGATGAACTACAGCTGAATTACCCATATTGATTTCTTGATCCTTGATGGTAATATTTCCACAGGCACCGGACATTTGCACATCCTTTGCAACCCGATGTTAACTTAAAATAATCTAGCTGATATGAAATTCTTTGACAACTGTGAAATGCGAAGCAACTAGCTCTCTCTAAGCATCATTGTCGTTAGAGGAATCTCTGGAAGCTTGTTCATCATCATACTCTTCTTCTCCCTCTGCGTCAAACTCAGTAGAAGGTAAGCCATTCAAATCTACATTTACACCATTCATCTTCCTAACAAACTGCCCACGAACACGGGGGCGTCTTTCAGCAAGCTTTTTCCTGTTGACATATCTAATCTTTTTATCAAAACATCGCTCCTTCCTTTTCTGCCTAAACTTCATTAGTGCTGCCTCCCTTCTATCAACTTTCGCCAACTTAACTTCTGTGGGAGCAGAACCTCCATGTGGAGTTGTCCATTGGTGTGTTGTTGGGATCTGACCAGGCTGAAAACTTAAATTATATGGATAGAATGGGAATGGAGGAACATGTGGCGGACACTGAGGCAGATGGTGAGGAAATTGTGAAGGCATGTGAGTAGCATGGTTTTGTAAGTCATGCATGTTCTTCTGGTAATGCTGCGATGCAGCTGGAGGCATCATCACTTGATTCATCATTCCTGCCATGTAGTAGGAATAAGAAGAATGTGTCTGGATTCCAGCGATGTCATGATGCTGCTCATTTCGACTCTGACTGGGCACCTGCAAATGCGCACTTTCCTTAAAAGTCCTTGGCTGTTCGTAGTCCTTCATGACTGGGAGAGTGCAAGACCTCTCGATAGAGAAAGTCTCTAGCATGCCATTACCATTAGAATTGTCGTCCACCAATTTCCCACCACTTTCATTTGTCTGAACGTCAGTCAACGGTTCACTTCTCATTGCAGCCTCGTCTACTGCTTTTGAACTGTGAGCAATATTTACATCCAAGGTAGTAACACCTCGGGGTACGCTTCTGTTCATACTGGACTTGACATATGTCAAGAAGGCTGAGGATTCGCCAAGCTTAAGTTGACACTTCTTTGGACCAAAAGAGCATGGCCCTGAAAGATCAAAATTAACTTTTAAGTACATTGAAGTTCAATTTCAGATCTTCTATAAGCTGTAGTGAACAGTAAGAAAATTTCAATCAGATGATATTGAATTTATTAGGGTTCATCAAAACTGGATGACATTAATTGAGACGAAAAATCACTTTTCTTTTGCAACTTATCACTAATCTGCATTGGCAGAGCTACAGAAGCATTCATTCTGCTCCAAGAATGCTCAGCATTGTTGTAAATTGATATCTGAAAATTTTCTTTTCTTCGGGTGAATTCAATATCATGCGCATTAAACATGTCATCAAAGAAATGAAATTCTATGTTTCACCATCATGGTCAGTGACACCACACCTAAACCCTTATCTGCATCCAAATTAACACATTTCACAATTTCCAAGTAAATATATCAAATGGCGTGCTCTTTATACAGGTTACCTGATTTTCGATCACTCATCACTGGATCTTTTGGCCAATAATCCATTGTTTGTTGAAGCTCCAGATGGGATGCACCATGAGAGATTGCAGGTGTAGCGGTAAGAGAGGATGAAGCAATCAACTGAACAAAAAACCACACTGCACTTAAAGACACTCTTTTTATCACTGACTAGAAGAAGTAAAATAAGAATCGAATTCGATACAAATACTACACATACAGGTATTCATCATGACTTTCAATAGCAAACCACCATTTATAGAAAATAAACTAGCATATTGTCAAAACCTTCAGGTTTTAAAGTTGTTGAACACATTTATTTCGGATTTGAAGGGAGCTTAATATAAAAAAAATAGAAGTAGCAGCTAAAGATCTCATCGATTCCATTAAGAAACTAGTATTTACTATAACTGAAGTTATTCGATGCTTTTTTACTGTGCATAATTTCACTGTACTCGACTTAGAAAAAGTCATGCTGACTTAAATTGTTCTCACGGTTGCCTATACTTTTTAAATAAAGAACATATTCAAGTAGTAAAAAAGACTCACATCAGCTTCCTTAAGAGCTGGCATGCAAACATCAGGATTTGCACTTTTCCGGGATCTATCATCTGTATCGTCAGAGAACAAAGTAGTACTGTTCGTATTAGGGTCACTTGGGTCTGAAGCCACTACATCAACATCAAAGCTGAGGATGTTCTTTTCAGTCAATCCAAGCTGCAAATGTAAGACATTCACAGGCTAGATTAAACTGAAGAATCAAAAGTCAGGAACACGGATATAACAAAAGAAACGTGAAGCTACTGTGATATGAATTTGTATGCCTGATTTGTGTACAATTGATTGCTCTTTGTGTATGCCAATTATTCACACACACAAAAACACAATGCTCCTATATCTATAGTAAATCCGGAATCTACTGATTAGCACAACAATTATAGCTAGTTAAAATGAAGAACAAACCATGCGTCTTCTTCTCCACATGTGAGTCCACAAGTTCAACAACTCATTGGAGCGTAAAGGCTTCACCAGATAATCAGCTGCTCCAAATCTTAAGCATTTAACCACAACTGACACCTCATCCTGGGCTGACATCACTACAGATAGCAGGGGAAGTTTATGAATCAATTTGAATAAATAAAAGATATCGTCAAACTGAGAGAGGGAAGAAGACATGCACTTACTTATTACAGGAATACGGCGCAGGTTACTATCCCGGGTGATATACTTCAACAGCTTCATGCCTTTGGTCATTGGAAGGTCAACTTCAGTTAGTATGATATCTATATCGGGTCCTTCCGCATTTAGTGCATCGATAACTTGCCTAGCTGACTTCACTGAAGTTACTGCAAGCAACCAGGATGCGTAATCAGTAGCAGAAAATCCTTATAGAAAAATAAATCCGGGCTACAGGAAATAGCAAATCATCACCACGTCCATCAACCAAAATAACAAGGGGCAGCAGGATTTGCTTCCCAATCAGTAGAGTGTAAAACTAATTAAAGCCTAGAAATTGACCCCGGTTTAGATTCTAGCTACGAATAAAACAAAAGCTATCAGATTCTTTTGTCTTCAATTCAGGAAGTCACAGCTAAAACTGTGCATCTATATTACAAAAAATCTAACCAATTGATGAACTATTCATGCAGTATACTTTATAACCATATTCATTTCGAACATCACAAAACATTTTTCCATATATAAACTCCGAAGCTGGGCAACTTACAAGAAACCCACAGATAGAGATTGGATGGATGAACAGTTTAGATTAAATCAAACAAAAATGAAGGAAATACCTTGATACGAACACTTGCAGAGAAGGGCAACAACCTCCCTAGAACTCTTGGGATCGTTGTCACAAAGCAAAATCCTCACCTTAGTCCTATCAATAAAACCATCGCTCTTCTTAGAGCTCCCGACCGCCCCTCCGCCATCCCTCCCCAATCCGGCAAACTCGTTCCTCGCCATCACCGACGACTCACCACTATAACGCTGCCATCTCTACAAAACAGATCCGAAATAACTCCTCATAACACCACAATCGCAACGCGGCCAATCCCCACAAATCAAGACCTGAGCATCCTCTAAGATAAAACTCAATACCTGATTCAGACACAATCCGTGAGTTTGAAAGCCGGAGCAGCCAAAGTGTGACAGGCGAGTCTACCCGCTATCCACCAGTCTGAAATTGAGATAGCGATATCTCAGCAAACCGGCAATTGAACTGAGACCGAACTCGGTCGCCAGAGCACCAGTCGGAGACCGATCATCATCACCTCCTCTTCTCTCCCTCTCCCTCTTCCACGGGCTTCTACGTCCTTCTTCCCCAATTTGGGCACCGAGCGAATAATATCTACCAGTGTGACAGCAATTTTGGTAAATGGTGGGGAAGTGCTAAAGTGCGCTGATGGACGCCAGCGACATCCGAGCCGTTGATTTGTTTAATGAACGGTGGGGATGGAGGAAGGTGGTGCGGTGCGCATTGCGCGTAGGATAACGAAGCGAAGGACGTGGAAGGAGAGATGAGATAAAAGAGTTGGATTGGATATGTATCTGAAAAAAGTGCAGCGTGAATGGCTGCGTGGCGCGTGGGGATGAAAAATATCTGGGCGGGCGAGGCTGATACGTGAGGAGAGAAAAGCAACCACGTCATCTTCGGTGTGGGAGGTGAAGCGAAAACCGAATCTCTTCCCTTCTCATCCATTTGAGAGATAAATGATTGGGTGTAAAAATTATGATTTGACCTCAACTTTTCCACTAACAATCATCCTTAAGGATAATCTTTTTAGAATAATTATTCATCCGAAATTGAGTGAACATGGTCACTCGTGAAAGTATTTAGGGTTAAATATTTATTAATTGAAATATAGTTGATCAAACGGTCACACGTGAAGATTTCATGATATAGATTTATGATCCGTCAAGTGGAATTATATTCGTCCAAGAATAACTCATTTGGAGGTGTGAGTTAGGCTCTCTTTGGTTTATCACTAATATGAAGAAAATGAAGGTAAGATGAAAATCTTGAGAATATAAATATTAGGAAAAATAAGGATAAAGAGAAAAAGAAAGTAATTTTTATTAAATTAAATGGCGGCTTATTTTACTTTTTTTAGTTGGAAGTCACTAACTCAATCAATGAATCACGTGAGTTTAAGACTTTTTGATTTAGAAAAAATTTGGAATAATTCATATGGAATTTATTTGATTTTCCTATTTAGAATGTAAAGATAGAAGAAAATTTATTAAAAATTACTCATCAATTTGAGGAAAGTTTTAACTGTCAGTTAATACGAATTTTACAAGCTATGTTTTTTTTCTTTTGAAAAATTTGCCAAAACAAATTCGGACCCGTGATTTATCTCAATTGGTAAGGGATAGGGACATACAATTAAGAGATCTTGAGTTCAATTTTGTTGGGAGCACACTCAACAGATTTTATCGGATGAGCGTGAAAGATGGCGCACAAGCAGAATGTTCTTGAAATATGCATAACAAAGTCATTCATTACCTGTAAAAATCTACTTCATTCTATATTTTTACTAGGAATATATTTAAAGGAAATAAATTACATACTTACTTATTAAATTTGTTCATTAATTAATATTACTATTCTTTTAATCAACTTGAATTAATTTTAAATGCAGGGCCGGTCCTAAAAATTGGAGGTCCTGTGCAAAAAGCCAATCTTCAAATATTGATGAAGCGATAGTTGCAAACCTTTTGATCGAGCATATCTTGCAAGCCTGATTCTTCAAAAGAAGAATTCATTGTGCTCAATTTTTGTTATAAATATGCTAAGCCCTGTCATTATATAAGCTACTTATTTTTCGTTTATCTAATTTCTCACTAATGTGAGATAATGGAAAACAATATTCTTGTTTCATCCCACATTGTCCAAATTAAGGTTTTCTCTGAATTTCCATCATTATATAAATAAGCATTCTTGAACCAATCAAGCAATCAGCCCACTTAAATTTTGAGGCCTTTTATCATGGAGATACCGAATTTTAAGGTCTTCTTAACGCAGGGATGAACTGAGTTGAGGCCTCCTTACGGCTGTGACATATCAAGGTGAGGTCTCCCTAGAATGGAGGCCCGGTGCGGCTGCACCACCCTAGGACCAGCTATGTTTAAATGACTATTATTTCAAAAGGGAGGGATAACATAATAGTTGGGTAATTCGAGTAAATAAGTTGATTGTGATTTGTATATATGGACGGGCAATCTTTTGGGAGCTGTTAGATTTAGCCTCTTCTTACTAAAAAAATTATACGTACAATTCACTCCTCATCTTATGTAATTTCACTTGAAAGATCAGATGCTCGACGCCATGATACTTACTCTCAAATATTCGTAGCATGTTTGGTTAAAAATTGGAATATAAAAATAAAAGACTAAGTGGTTTAAAATTGAACGGTTTTGATTGGAGATTTCTTTCATAGTAAAAATTTTAACTACAGCTTTTAATTACAAAATCAATATTAATAATGATATTTTATTTTTTGTATCTTGAAATTATAAAATTTAATACATAAAGAACAACTCTAACAGATTATATGACCCCACTGCCCTAAGCATATATAAATCTGCCACTGGTTCACACTTTTCTTAATTTTTCCACAGTTACAATATTCAAATTTTTTTCCATTTCATAATTAACATTTTGTGTGTTCCTTAGATTTTTGTAAGATATTCGTTAGTTAGCTTCGGATAGTCACTAGTTTAGTTAGTATATTCAGTTATTCTTGATTAATAATTTTGATTTTTATTGTGAATATTTATTAGATTACTTTTGGACAGTGGCGGA
>NQLW01000040.1:3810068-3826792 GCA_002312845.1 Kalanchoe fedtschenkoi | reverse complement strand
ATCTAGACCGTTAGTTTAGTGATTTCTTAATCATGATTAATTAAGCCCCAATCGTTAATATTTAATAAATTGAGCAATTATTTAATTAAGTAAAACCTCACACTTAACGTCTACGCGTTTACGGTTTAAATTTTATCGTTTCGTATAGTACGAAAATGACTCGTCAGTGGATGCTTGCCAATCGATTAAGTGATGAATATGAAGAGGGAGTTAATCAATTTTGTGAATTTGCACGTCAACACGCTGAACGTGTGCAAGTGAAGTATGTGAGCTGTCCATGTAGAAAATGTTGGAATGCGGCTAGGCTTACTATATCAGAGGTGAAGACTCATCTTATCTGTCATGGATTTGACACGAAATATGACGTTTGGTATTTTCACGGTGAGAAGCTTGGCGCAAAACGTAGCAGAGTTGAGGAAACTTCACAATCTGATACTATATTCCATGATGCTGATAATGAAGACGAACCCGACAATATTGATGGAATGTTCGATAATATTGCTCAGAATTTATATGAACAGGCTGAAGATGTGTCAGACTCGTTAAAGCACGCATCCAAGACTCCTTTGTACTCCGGTTGTGCAAAGTTCACTAAACTCGTTAAAGCACGTAGCTCAGAATTTTTTATATAATGATTGGCACATCTTTTATTGCAGGTTACTATGCCTCCACGGAAGAGAGCGGGTCACGACGATGCTGAGAGCAGTACACGTGGGAGAGGACGTCGTGGACCTGCACGGTGTAGAGTGCAGCAGCAGATGAGAGACCGTGGTGAGACAATTGACATAGAGTGGAGTGAGAGAGGTGAGCCCATTGGGAGGATGGGTGAGCTTTACAGATCATACCTCCATTTCAATGTCAGAGCGATGCTGGGCTTGAGATACGCTGAATGGGACAAGGTCCCAGTAGAGTTATTGGACGTTGTTTGGAACCATGTTGGCGTAAGTAACAACTACTACTACTCTTAATCCTATAGATACACACGCATACTAACTTATTGATATTTCTATTTCAGGCCGTATTCAAGAATATAGACGAGCATCGATACGATGAGATGAAGTTAGCTGTAATAGCTTACAGATCTTTTCGTCATAAATTGAAGATGAAGTATATAGAGAAGCCAGCATTTGAGGGAGCATCTCCTGTTGGTTACTATGATGGTATCGATCAGGAGGTTAGAATGAAAGTGATTACATCTAGATAAAATGTCCTAATTTTATTCATTTATTTGATGTTGACTTTTATCTTTACTTTTCTAAACAGATGTGGGATGAGTTCGTAAAGCAGCAGACTGATCCAGCCAGAAAGCCTAGATCAGAGATGAACAAGGAGATTAGGACCCATAATAAGTTTCCTACCACGCTAGCGCGTATGGGGTATGGTGGCTTGGAGGCCAAAATCATTGTTGATGAGAGGGCGAAGCTTGTAGCAGAAGGGATGCCGATCAAGGAAGCAGAAGCCCATCATATAGAGGTACCACGTGACCGCCTTTGGAAGGAGGCTCGGATTCGGAAGTCGAACCGGGAGTATACTACTCTTGAAGTAGCTGACGTGGCCCGTAAAATAGTATGTGTCACATGTTTTTTATTTTTTTTATTTTATTAACAAATCTTGTTGTGTGTTTATTTAATATTTTTATTTTAGGATTAGCTACGGAGCAGCCAGGATTCATCAGGTTCATCTGTCGCTGGGCCGCGTCGAGATTTTTTGGCGGAGGCACACCCATCACCCGAGTATCCTGGACGGGTCCGAGGATTGCCCACCAAGTTCACGTGGACTAATTTTTTTGGGAAGAAATCCAGATCCGGAGGAAAGTACTATGCCAGTCAGGATCAGTACATGGCGGATGTGGAGAGACAGACATCTCAGAGAGTAGCTACTCAGTCGCGATCAAGATTTTCTACTACTGAGGATCAAAGCAGGCCGCATTCAAAAGATTACATTCCAGATATCACTGCACATGAGACAGAGTTGCCACAGCATAGTACTCAGTATTTAGGCGGCATTGATGTAGAGATAGATCCTTGGTTTGATCCGGGATCTGCCAGTGGTAGGCTAGTACTGTCACAGTCGCATTCTTTCGAATCTGGTGGCATGCCTGATGACCATTGGAGCGACATTCCTGATGTAAGTTCTATTAATACATTCTCATAATTAAATTTCACATTCTTATAATTAAATTTCACATTGTTTTTTTTTAACAGATTGGGAAGAAGTGCGCATTGTATGTCATGGAGGGGCTTCCACCAAACGAAAATCGGAAATTGGTTGCCATTGGAAGAGTTACGAGGGGGAGGACATATGGTTTACAATACCTCGATGACAGTTTGGTGAAGGTCCTTATTGTTCAGGTGATTGTGAACAATGCCATCCTCCCAGTTCCAGTTCTAGAGAAAGGCTACTTGGAGCTTGAGTATGGTGTGATGACCAACCAGATCATTCCTTGGCCTAAGGCCTTGATTGAGCTTGACTCCTCAGTAAGTGAATTTATTTCAATTATCTTAACTATAAACAATCTTAATAGTTTGAATGTTGATTTGTTTATATATGTATTTTCTTTTTTAGCTTTTCGATACATATAGATGGAGTGCTGCAGATGTTCCTGAGCGGAAGGAAGACAGCACCGAGTTGCGCTTGGGGCAGCACACGAGACAGTTACTACAGTTGTCTCGATCTTACTTGAGGACAAGCTCCATCATTATACCAGTGTCATCAGATATTCTCGGAGTTGACGTGTCAGTGATATTTCATAAGGAAGACGCAAAAGAGATTATCGAGATTGAGCCACTAAGTCAGATTAACCTCACAGTTTACATCAGGTATGAAAATAATTTAAAAATATTTTTCATTATTTCACCATGTTTTGAACGGTATATAATATACAAGTCAAATACAGATACCTACATCAGACGTTTTCTGAGAGCAATGGCGAAGCAGGATTCGACTACTTTGATCCGACCATGATGAGTGGATTTCGTGAAAATGATAGTGGTCGGGAGGAGTATATCTTGGGTCGAATCACGTTAGGCGATAACCCTCAGGCTCGGCATAATATCTGCTATCTTCTTCCATATCACAAGGGATCCGGGTAAATCATTCATTTCAAATTAAAACTTT
Source organism: Kalanchoe fedtschenkoi (assembly GCA_002312845.1). Classification (NCBI taxonomy): domain Eukaryota; kingdom Viridiplantae; phylum Streptophyta; class Magnoliopsida; order Saxifragales; family Crassulaceae; genus Kalanchoe; species Kalanchoe fedtschenkoi. Next base: position 3,823,675 of record NQLW01000040.1, on the reverse strand, counting down.
AATCACGTTTACAATAACAAAGATCTTTGAATGATTTTAACATTTCAATTTCATTTGTTTTTTTTTGTTGGCAGGTGGCATTGGAAACTTGCTGTGATATTCCCAATGCAAAATAGAGTCTATTATCTTGACTCCTTGAACGAAGCATTCTCATCGGCTTTGGTTACATCTATAAAGCGGTAAGCATGTTTACTTGAATATCATGTTATTCTCTAAGTTATTTCTAGTCTATTCTCACATATGTGTATCTTCTTATAGTGCACTGAAGAAATGGCGTATGTCATTTGGATTCCGAGATGAACCTATGTTGGAATATGTTTTGATATGTCACGTTAAATTGATCAACATCTACTTATAAAAGTGGTTTGAAAGTTTTTGCATTCATTTAATAATTATTGCAATTTCTTTACTTGTACACATGTTTAAAGAATCCGAAGCAACCTAAAGATAGCAAGGAATGCGGATATTATGTGCTTCGCAACATGAAGACTATTGTGTCGAGGCTGGCCGAGAGACCTGACCTTGCAGTACACGGATTACAGCGGGTACTTTTTTATCAACTAATTTTATATATTTCCGTTTCATGAATGGGTTGTAGTACTCTAAAATGATATTAATTATACATAATATTTTGTGCAGTTTTTCCCCACTGATCTTTCCCCATACTCTGTTGAGGATATAGATGAGATTCGAGAAGAAATATCGGGATTTGTATGTGAGTTCTATAGACAGTCAGTAGCTTCCGGGTTATTCTGACATTATGTAGATTAAACTTGATTCGGCTTGATTTGTATTTTGTTCGAATGGTAAATTATAAAAATTCTTGTATTTTCAATTATTTTATGCTTTTTAGTGCAATTATAAACAATTAAAAACATCCGGAAATTATTAATATTGAAAATATAATTGTATGAAAAAAATTAAAAACAAATATATTCACGTTTTCTAATTTGGAAACGTGATTGTAAAATTAGTGTTTTGATCACGCTTCTTAAAAACGAACGTGATTAAAAGTTGGTATTAATAATCACACGTAAGATATGAAACGTGATCAAAGGTTGTAGACTAATAATCACGTTTCCTTGTATGAAACGTGATTATTAGTCTACAACCTTTGATTACATTTTGATATAGGAAACGTGATTTAAAATGTGACAATTTTGATCACGTTTCCCATTTCTAAGCGTGATCAAACGTCTGTCATCTTTGATCACGTTTTGATATAGAAAACGTGATCAAAAATTGAACAGTTTTGGTCACGTTTCGGTTCTTAAACGTGATTAAACATTTTTCAGTTTTGATCACGTTTCGGTTCTCAAACGTGATCAAAAATCCTTTAGTTTTGATCACGTTTCCTTTTTCAAAACGTGATTATTAATTCCATCATCTTTGATCACGCCTTATAGGACGAAACGTGATCAAAGATAATATAGTATTGATCACGCCTGTTAAGCATCAAACGCGATTAAAGATCCGTGATCTTTGATCACGCTTGGTACTTGATCTTTAATCACGGCCGCATTAATCACGCTTACGAAACGTGATTGAAAAGAAAAACAAACGTGATTAAAGATACGAATTTGTACTAGTGTAATAGGTCCACCTATTACCATCATTCTAAATAACAAGGGTGATAATAGGTCCACCTATTATCACCCTTCTAAATAAAATGAGTGGTAATAGTTGTCACATACAAATTAAATATGTATATTTTATAGGAAGCGTGGTAATAGCCGTTTCATAATGAACCTATTACCACGCTTATATCTAAAAGCATGATAATAGGTTAAATCCAATACCATATAAGCGTGGTAATAGGTTCGATATGAAATGGCAAATGTTTTAGTTTGAAACTTTTACCAAGATTTTTAGAGAAAAGTGTGGTAATAAGTTGATGATGTTGTTTCAGCGAGAACCTACTACCACTCTTTTCTCTAATAAACATGGTAATAGGATTCCTAAAACGGTCACCGTTTCAGTGGGAACTTATAACCACGTTTTCTCATATTATATACCACGCTTTTCATAGTAAGCGTGGTAAAATATTAAAACGTGGTAAATGGAAACGTGGTAAAAGCCAAAATCTGTAATAGTGAGGGTGCGCGTACAAGACTATGATGGAGCAAGTAATATGCGAGGTGAATTCAATGGTTTGAAGACTTGGATCATGAAGGAGAATAGTTCAGCTTTTTATGTTCATTGCTTTGTTCTCATCAACTTCAATTAACTCTTGTGGTAGTTGCAAAAAATCATGATGAAGTAGCTTCACTTTTCTATTTGATGGATATTTTAACTGGTGTTGTTGGAGCTTCTTGTAAGCATCAAAATATGTTATGTGATTGTAGACAAAAATTATTAAGAAAGCCATGGAGTATGGCAAGTTAGTTATAGGAAGAGGTTTGAATTAGGAAATCAATGTTAAGAAAGCTAGATATACTCATTGGCAGTCACATTATGGGGTGCTTCTCAATTGATGGTTCTCTTTCCTTCTGTAATTAATGTTTTGGATGCAAAAATGTGAAAGTTGAACCACATCTGAACATCGAGTTCAAGCGAAAGATTTGTTGAAAAAATTACAAATTTTTAATTTTCTATTTGGAGTGATTTTGATGAAGAATGTACTTGGTGTGACACATGAATTGTCACAAGTGATGCAAAAGAAAGATCAAGATATTGTTAACGCAATAGATTTAGTTATATTAGAATTTCTAAAGAGAAGTTAGAAATGAGGAATAATGAGAGGGACTCACTAGTAGAAGAAGTGTTTTATTTTTGTAAACAACATCATGACATCCCGCCAATAATTGACATGAGTGATAAATCCGTGCAGCGTAGGTCGAGAAGGAAGACTCATAATATCACAAACTTGTATCACTATCGTGTTGAGTGGTATTATTCGCTATTTGATATGCAATTATTGGAGCTTAACAACCGCTTTGACGAGACTAACACAGAGCTACTCTGATGTATGAGTTGTTTGAACCAAAATGACAGATTTGCTCATTTTTAACAAAGATAATGATTATTTAATTTACTAAATTTTATCCTTCTGATTTTTCTGAAGTTGAATCAAGCTAGGCACTTGACAGACAATTAGATAACTACATTATTGATATGCGATGTGAAGATGGTGAATTCTTGAAGGTGAATGGAATAAGTGAACTTGCTCATATACTTGTCAGGACAAAAAAGAACATCTTGTATAAGTGGTGTATTTATTGGTGAAATTATCATTGATCTTACCAGTAGCAACCGCAACGGTTGAAAGGGCTTTCTTCGTGATGAATATTATAAAAAATTCACTTCGCAATAGTATTGGAAATCAGTGGATGAATGATTATTTACTTACATTCATAGAAAAAGATATTTTTAAAAATATATCTAATGATGTCATTTATGATCGATTTCATAGTACGAAAACTCGTCGTGTACCAACATAAGTGATTATAATACTTTTAATAAAAAAATTTGACTCCACTGATTTATTTTTTTGGATCCGCCACTGCATTACCTCATCTCCACCATTCGCAAAAAGCTCTGTCTCTCTGCGAGCTATTGTCATCTCCGTTCAAACTTTAATCCAACATAAGTTAGCTGTTTTTTCTCTCCCACTTTATTCTACATGTCCTCTATCTGGTATCTACAACAAAAATACAATATACTCACTTTATCAAATTATTGTTTTAGGTTTTTCAACTCAGATCAATTAGCATTGAGTTACGAGCGAATGAAAGAAAGATAAATCTACAATGAGAAAATCAGATAAAAAGGTAAAGTGGCTGCTCTCCAACTCTTCTTGTGTGTGTTGCTACATCACCTTATTTCTCACTTCATCATGTAGATTGTTTGGTCATTTCAACATATTCTCTGCTCCTGCTTTTTGTATTTGTTTTTCATAAAATGACATAAACCTTCATTACTGACGATGATCAGTTCCCAAAGTCCCTTTTGTACCTTCTTTGTATTAAGAAATCTTATAAAACATATTATAGATGTTGATGTGCTGATAAAAGCAGTCGATGTTGGTCAAATATAGGATGTTCTTTTTGTCTAGCTACTTATCTCAATCTTATTATGATCACTTTTCTCTTTTGTTTGTACGTATTTATGAAAATTATCATGCTTAAGACATCTACATGATAATGGTGAAAGAAAAGAGTGATTAGAGGCTTTTAGATACTAGGAGTATATACATAGTTTCACTATAAATGTGTCACATATATAGTGAATATACATTTATTGTTGGGAATCACCCACACAAAATGTTAATCTGAATTTTCAAATCTCATGGCATAAGCCCATATCCGGAAAGTCACATAATCAATTTCATGACTTTTGCGATAATCTGAATTACCAAAAATATATTTGGATCCGGATTATCTATTTCTTAATCTGAATTATTCTTAATCTAGATCCGAGATATAGATCTGGATTGAGAAATTCAAAAAGAAAACAAATACTGAAAAAAAAGAAAATAAATTGTAATACAATATTATCTTGTTCGATTGTCTCGTTTCTTCAGCACGGCAAACTACGTGCGCTTTTAACGGTATTCACACACTCGTGTAGGATATCGTGTCTGGCTTGAAGTACTAGCTTCCTCATATAAAACCAGACCCTCTATCACTAGTTTATTTTCCATTATCAAATAACAGAAATTGTTACATCATCCTAAAACAGAAGGCTGAAACTTCTATTTATAATGAGATATGAGCTTCTAGGTTTCGATCCGTGAGTCAAGCCCATAAGTTGGGTTACCGGACCTGCGCTTATGGATCAGGCTCAATGAGTATTGTCCATGAGTCGTACCCATGGATTTAACTCATATGGTTTATTCGATTCAGACACGTATTGAACCGGATCACATCTGGACCGAATCTTATTCGATTTTTACTCAACTCAATATCATACATTCATTTGTGTGTGACCCTTTAAGTTATTGTCATAGGCTGAAGTCTATTGATCATAAGTGGTCTCTAATAAGACATTATGACCCCCAATTAAAAACAAATTGGTTCTTGAGAGAACCAAATCATAATCAAAATCAGTTAAGTGGTTTAATGAACACTAACATATATGAATTGGTTATTCTATTATACTTATAATAACTAGAAAATCATTCCTTAATGTATACAGTGTGGTCAGTTTGCGTAACACAATTGGTTTCTTTGGGTTGATAATGTTTTTTCCGATTGTAATGTTGTTTTGAATACATGTATGCATGTTGCTGCCTGCTGCTGGTTGATGTTGGTGGTTGTAGTCGCTGCTTGATGCTTGCTATGTTCTAATAATTAATTTCAAAGCTAACACGTGTAATTATTTTAAGGTATGAAGATGTTTGAAGAAGAAAAATTATGAAAATGTGTTTAAGGAAAGGCAGTTATTTCTTAAAAAAAAAAAGTTACAGATGCTGATAATTTGTTTGATACAACTAATTTGTTTGTTGTTGGTGATAGTTTATGTCACATCAGATCACCGGTTCTGCTTGTCATTAACAGACTATTTTGTTATCTTCACCTTTTTAACAAATGTATGTATGTGCATACATTAGGGGTGGCTCTATACGTGTGAAGATTTTGAAAAAAAAATATTGTTTTTAGTGCATGTTTGGTATGCTGTATTATTTGTACGTGTATTATAATTATCTGTATAAATAATAACATCTATTGAGGAGGTATTATTAATATGGGTTTTCAAAGGTAAATTTTCTCTCCCTGCATTATTAATATGTATTCCTATTGTGTATCAAACACATCACCATGATATTAATAATATCATCTCATTCTTAATACATGCTACCAAACGAGAGCTTAAGTGATTAAACCAAACCAAACCAAACCAATCAGCTTGATTCAGTTTAAATTTTCAAAGCACAATGTTTCGTTCGATTTGAAAAATTAAAATTGATATATTAGTGTTCAATTCATTTTTTAAAGTAAAACAGGACTGAATTAAATCGTTACACCACTACCAACTGCGCACGTAATTACATGGCAGAGTTTGCACACGTGCATCGGTAAAAAAGCAAGAAATCAATTTAGCAGGAGGCTAAAAATTTGCACGCGGTGCGCTATGAGTTTCTAAATTAAATTTGTTGTTTACTTACAAACTTTTTCGAGAGCCATAACTTCTGCGTCGAAAGTTTGATTTTGACGATTCAAATTATCTTGGTAAGAAGACAAAGATATACAATTTTTGTTCAGTAGTTAAACTCAGATCCATGACAGATTCATAGTAGCAGTACCATCAATGTCTGAGTACAACTATACTTTCCTATTTCGACTCAGATTTGGTTTCCAGATTTCCATACAATGCAAATCTAATTTCTGCTTACAAGTTTTCTCAAAAGATTTGACAAGGATAATTATGGAAACTGATAGAAGAACTTTCTAATAGAGAAATTCTAGTTTTGTATGTATTAGGATGTGGAGACACAATATAAAAAGAAGGTCTCTCTTACTATCCAACTCATAGAATTCTCTCTCTCCTCTTAAGTCCAAATTTGTTCTTAGTTATTTTCTACCGAGGTCAGTAGTGTGTCTCTCTTACTTGTGATAGTTTGGACAAATTTGTACAAACTATAAAAAGAGGGTATCTCTTACATTCGGAGCGATGACACAAGTTAGGTTTAAAAGGGTTGTTCCTATTTATCTCTTTTGTGTGTTCTTTCATGGTCAAGCGTGACTAAATTCCCTTGTATGATTTGAGTTAGTTAACTTGTGAATTCGGTGTTCTTGGATTATTGTTCTGAATGAAATTCATGTTTGCATGTGTATTTATTAAACCTGATTTTAACGAAAGTTTATTTTACATCAAAGTGTGACAACCTATATATAATTTTTGCATTCATTGTACTATTGATTTAATTGTGAAAGTTAGTGTCCATATCAATAGCAAATAAACATATGTCATTCATGTTTATGTGATATAAATACACTTTAGATAAGCTACAGGCATATTATGTAGACTGAAGTCCTTACTGTTGATTCTAATGAGTAGTGAATCCTCTTTGCTTTATCTGACATGTTTCCATATAGAATACTATCATTGGCTAAAAGGTATGATGGCATTAGGATCAGGGCAATTATTTACACCTCGTCATAGTGTTCCGATGAATGAGGCCATATATTTACCGAGTTTAGTTCATCATATAAATTTATTCTTATTATCAATGATCAATGCATTCACAAGTAAATAATCTAAACTGTGCATTTCTCTATTAATAATTCTTCTTAATTTTCCTTTTTGATTCTATCCCGTTTGTCTATTTCTAACTGCTCTTTTTCTTAGCTTGATTCTCTTCTACTCACCACCCCATATATTCTCTCTTTTATTTTTCTAGTTATAAATTTTGCAGATTGCAATCTATTCATATGGTTTCGATGGTGACTCATCACTTTTTAGCATGATTAGAAATTTATTTTCACAACGACAATACTGTTTATCAATGACTAATATTGTCAATGACTAATCACTTTACAAGGAAAGCTTTGTGATTTTCATGATCATTATCTCACAGAATCCGAAACTTTTATTTTTATGAATTTACTAATACTACAAGGACAAACAATCCTTCAGAATGTAAATACAAACACTCATAAGGGCAGCAAATTGCCAAACTTAAGGGGAAGGAGAATACTATTCGCAAAAAAGAAGAAAACTTGAAAAATACTGACCACATAAGTTTGCTCGAAGATTAGATGTGTCGGTGAAGATTTGAGTCTTTCCTACTGTAATTTTTTCAAAACTCGTTTGGATTGGTGGGATTCGTCTTATTTTATATTCATGTATAAGTGCAAAGAACAATAAATAGAGAGAAGAAATTGTCGAAGAGCAGTACATATATATATATATATTTAGGAGGAGGGATCCGCTGAGAGCACTTAATTTGTGAACAAATTATGGATGATTCTACACCAACCATTTTATTTTCTTTTTAAGTTTATTTAGTATGCTTATTAATTATTTACGACTCATTTAATTAATTATGCAACTTACTACAAACGGTAAAATGGATATTTGAATTTTTAGATCTTATTTTTATTTCGTAATTTCTTTTTTATCATTAAAAACTCAAATTTTACACAAAAAATGCTAAATTTTTTATTATCATTTCATTCGCATATTATATGGTGCGCATTGTTTTCACAGTCAAAAAATTTACATACAAATGTTGCATGTTCAATGCTATTTTTTATCATTTCACTGTCAAAAAAATACATGTTTACTATCAAAAACTGCATAAATGTTGACTACCAAACTACATACATGTTCACTGTCAAAAAACTACAGACAAATGTTCAATGCCACAAAAACTATAGGCAAGTGTTCACTGCCAAAAATATTTTATAATTGTTCACCGTCGCCTATTCACTGCCAACAATTATTCACTGTGGAAAATTGTTCACTACGATAAAATGTTCACTGTCAGAAAAATGTTCACTTTTAAAAAAATGTTCTCTACGGAAAAGTGAATGTTCACTGCAGAAAAATATTCACGACCAAAACTGTGACTGTTCATTGAAGAAAAATATTCATTGTCAAAAATAAGAATTAATAAAAATAGAACAAGTTGAGTCTTGAAATCAAAACACCAGCCATAGCCATATGGTGTTTTTCTTCTCCAAACCCAACATATTATATCGAGAACCCAATGCGGTTGCTCGAGACACCACCACCGTGGTCACTGCCCAAAAAATCACAAATCAACTTCACCCCACATATTTAACCTGAGACGCCGCCCAGGAAGCCACTAATTGACTACAGCCAAGATTTTTTTTTTTTTTTTTTAAAGGGGATCGATAGTGGTTCCCCACTTCCCCCCTTGGTGGCCAGGGGCCGCACACCCCCTCCACTTTGATAGTGTTACGCCCATACTCACTGCGGGCCAGCTCACGCGCACCTCCAGCATATCTAAGCGTAAATGCGGTACCAACAGGATTTGAACCCAGGACCTTGGGGTTGTTAGACAACACCCAAGACCACTAGGCCAACACCTTGTTGGTTACAGCCAAGATTCATAGTCTGATTGACTATAGAAAAGAGAATGTTCACTGCAGAAAAATATTCATAACAGAAAATGTTCATTGCTAAAAACTACTCAATATAGAATAATGAATGTTCACTGTAGAAAATTCACTGTCAGAATAAGATTTAATTAAAATATAATAACTTGAAATCTTAAAATTAAAACACCACTCATAGCCATATGGTGCTTTTCTTCTCTAAACCCAACTGATTATATCGAGAACCCAGTTCGGTAGCTCGAGACACCACCATCCCGGCCACTACTCAGAAAGCCACAAATCGATTTCAGCCCATAGTAGTAGCCTGAGACGCTGCCCAGGAAGCCACTAATTGATTGCAGCAGGCACACTAAATCGAACCCCCACTGCGAGTGTTGTCTAGATCCGTAGTACAAGATGCAGCCACCGCGTTGAAGCCGCCCAAATCCGTAGCCTGGAAGCGGTGTCGAAGATCCGTGCTCGTTGAGATCTGAAACGTGTATGAAGATTTGTGATAGATGTGATAAATATGATTTAAATAAGGAAATTGAATGTAGAAAGAGAGAATAAAAGATATGGGGTGATTTTTTTATTTAATTAAATAATAAATAAAGTCAAAACACGGTAATTTTATTTTAAAAATGATTGATCCAGAATTGTCCACAATTTATCATCAACTTAAGTGTTCACAATTGATTCATCATCTATATTTTTATTCATATTTTTAACCAATCATGTATTAATAACACTCCAAATTTAATGTTGCTACCAAATATACACTAGATTCTTATGAAATACAGCCATTTGGTGGCTTTCTTGACATTTTTCTTTTTAGTTGGGGTCATTTGCAATGAAAATGACATCAAGCACAATGACGGATAACTACTCATCATTTGTTAATTCATTTGTTTGATAAATGTGCATTCATACAAGCTTAGATGTGCAATCATTGAAAAGTGACATTTTAAAAAAAAACAAATTAAATGAATGAATAATTCAATTCATGACATTAGAAAAAAGCTTATGTGGAGTTATTAAAAAAACAATCATAAATAGCTGATACGAGGTGTTTAAGTAGAGCTAGAAGAAAGAGATGCTTACAAAAATGAGCTATATGCCTTCAAAAATTTGAATCCAAAATACTTAATTTTAAAGTCAAATACTAGAATCAAAATAATTCCATTTATTGAAATAAAAATAATCTTTCATATGATTTCAACACGGTTGAATGACACAGTGTGACTGAACTTTTCGCAATCTCACTTGAAATCAGCGTGGAATTAAATAAATTTGAATTTTTGACCTCTTAAAAAATAATTAAAATTCAATCCAACTCAATTAAATCTTTTTTACAAACAAAATACTCATTTGATAAAGCATACTAAAGGGTACTCATAACAAGCTCGAGTTGTACGCCATTTTCCTTATCATCGATCTTTTGAAAGATATGCTTAGCTTGTACCAATACGAGTAGAATGCTACAAGTTCCTTAAAGTGACTAAAGTGAAGTTCTATCTAAGAGATTTTAAGTTTGATTTTTATTGGGTGTACACATGACGAATTTTATTGCTAGTTCATTGTTAGAGTATTTACTGGAAAAATCACGATCTCAAACCGTCAAGTAGCTTGCAACAATTTCAAAATGACGTTGTTTTGAGCTGTATTCATCAATGTCGGTTTGTCATGTGTCTAATAAATAAAATTATAGAATGCGAGTAAATGCACCCGTCGTCCCGATGGTTCGGTTTGAGAAAAATTAAAAATCGAACCAAATTATTAGTCATCTCTTTTTAAAATATGAAACTGTAAACCGAATGATTTTTTAAAATTTGAAACCGAACTGAATCAAACCGGACCGGACCGAACCGAACCGAACCGCCCGGAAACATCATACGGACAGACACCTGGGCGTGTCCTATTCTTTTATATATATAGATTCAAATTTAAGTTTGCATATATTATTATTTGAATTGTTGATAACAAGCAAAAAAAACCTGATTTTGGACAGTTATAAGTGGTTTTAGATGACTGTAAACTATATTCACAGTCTGGAATATTAATCTGTACCGAAATATTACAAAGAACGAGTATGCGCCTCAATAAATTAATTAATAAATAATAATATTAAAAAAAATTACTATAGGAGAACAAACTGTGTGGTATGGTTGATAACTTTAGTGCTTATTTCAATAAGGGCATAGGCAGAAAACATGTTCCCGAACATGCGAAATTGAGTTTCGAACATGTTGGGGAATGTGCCAAATCGAGTTTAGAACGTCTCGTACTCGTACATACCTAACCATGTAAACATATGACTCACGTGTAGAGTTTTATGCTTTCCTTCAATGCAACATCAACCGCACCAATGCATGATTTTGCTGGATCAGTTTCAATGACTTGTCAAGTATCAAAGTTATAAAACTGCAGTAGCTGAGTCAGACGACAATCGTCACAAAAAGTTTAGTGGTGTGGTTGATTCCACACTTTAAAATTAATTGATTAAGAGTGAGAGAATTCAACTACACTTATGAGTGCATTTGCATGAGTTTATGGACTTGTGAGATCGTAGACGGACGAAATAATAGTTAAATCGGTTTATTGAGATGTACAATTGAAATTCGCTCTAATATCATATTAGCATACTTAGTTCTATATTTAAAATCAATTGACAATAAATGGTGAAATCAAACTATACTTATGAATGTATATATGTGAATTTATGGTCAATGTGAGACACCAATAAAGTTATTTGCACAAATAGTTGTGAGTTTTCAAAGATTTTTAGAAGGAAAAGGAGCAACGCTACCTTGTATTGGATTTCTAATCTTGACATCAGAAAATACAAATACAACTTCTATCAACCGGTCTTTTTCTCATCAAAATTTTCTTTACATCAAATTTTTTGAAAACTAAACACAGCCTTAGGTTGCGTTTGATTTGGGAAAAGTTTGATGGAAAATGAATTTTTTATGGAATTCACCTTATTTTCCCCGATGTTTGGTTAGGTGTAAATTTTTTAGAGAAAGTAGTAATATATTCTTTAATTTAAACAAAATTTCCTTCATATTTTTCATCTAACTTTCCCTTTAGTTTTTCATCATCAATTTTCTCTAAACCAAACAAAAAATTTCTTCTCACTTTCCCTCAAATTTTCCTTTTCCTTAAATTTTCTCTAAACCAACCTTAGTTTGTAACCAAAATAATTAGAGAAATAAAAATGAAATGCAATTGCTAAATATTGGATCCATATCCATTGTTACAAAACCAGTTTACAGCCGCTTAAAACATGGATGATTTCATCCAAAACAGGATGTTTGTATTTAATATGTTCACATGTTATTTGAAGAACAGTTAATTTTATCCAAAATGAAGTTGTTTCATGAAGCTACAAAGTGCTCTGGATCTTATTCCCACAATATTAGCCTTAAAAGCAAGAGGGTTTAAATAGTTGTGGTACAAAGGCGACCTGGCCGTCTCGACGCACAATCCGTCGTGGAAGTAAACAACGACGGGAGACTACTTATCCGAGTTGGCATCCTTCGGCAAGTAGAATCTGACGCCTAGCTCATCCTCAGGCGACAGCATCACGTCCTTGAACTTCACTCATAAGCATTTTGTAGTAGTGACCATTGCAAGAGTCTTGCTCCTTTAAGTTCTTCTCACATCATTCGTATTGGGCATAAATACATGTTTAGTAATTAGTAGAACAAAGATTTAGTCATCACTAATTTTGGATGTTTGATAAGTAGGGGTGAACAATCGGTTATTAACCGACCGAATTTTTTATTTGGTTAATCGACCGTCAAAAGTATTAACTATTAACCGAACTGAATTTTCGGTTAACCGGATATTCGGTTAACCAAAAATTCGGTTAGTTTAACCGATTAACCGAATAATCAAAAATTCGATTAATTTAGTTAAATTAATAGTAATATTATATTCAATATTTTTATATTTAATTTTTATTAATATTAATGATTTTATAATTTTTATATTTCATTTTAATATTTAATATTAATATTAATTTTATAATTTTTATATTTAATATTAATACTTTTATTTTTATTCGGTTAACCAAAAATACAAATAATCTTAACCTTAACCAAACCAAATTTTTTGATTAACAGAACCAAATTTCTGGGTTAGCCGCGGCTAAAATTTTCAGTTAACCGAGTTCGGTTAACGATTTTCACCGTATAGTGAACACCCTTGATAAGTGACAGAGATTTAGTTGAAAGAATCAATGAATAAAGAGTCTTCAAATTAGTGCTTTAACTTAACAAGAGAATATATTTGTGGTCGGACTTCACAGCTTTTAACTTTGTATTTCTAGTATTTTAGAATTTCTAGATTTTTAGGATTTGTGTTCAGTGTTTTTTAGGATTATATGATTTAGGGGTTTTGTAATTTTGAAATGATGAAAAATTTTAAAAATACTATAAATACGAAATTTTGAAACCCAAAAATTTTGAAAACTTTAAAACACTAAATATTTTAAAACTACCAAATTATTACAAGTGAATTACAAATCACATAAGCTTTTACAAATATAAGCTTTTATGCGAAATCGATTCTTAGATTTAGGTATGACCGACCATCCCA
>NQLW01000040.1:3753778-3803268 GCA_002312845.1 Kalanchoe fedtschenkoi | reverse complement strand
AAAACAGAGAACATAAAGTAATTAGTCAATCAGGAACAAACCTTTCATTTTCCATAGACACAAAGCAGAAATTCTTACTTGATTGACAGTTCGATGTAAATGGATGGTGGAGGATTGCTCGCAGTGAACACTAACAATATCAGCTCCCGCCTTGATGAAATCCGGCACTCTCTGCTCCGGTTCTACAATCATCTGCAACATAGTTTAGATTAAAAAATGCGGCTTCAACGGTGAATTGATGGTGAAGCTGCAGCATTGCGTCAGTACCAAATGCACATCCAAAGGAAGATCCGTAATGGGGCGTAGGGCATCAACAACGAGGGGGCCGATGGTGATGTTTGGGACGAACCTGCCGTCCATGACATCAACGTGGATCCAATCACATCCGGCAACGTCAACTGCTTTCACCTGGATAGAAATATCAAGTGGGACAGTTCAACTACTTTGCTGACATGATGTAGTGAGCCTATAAACACTGGCGGAGGGACTGGGGGCATTTGGGACAGTCGCCTCCCCGAATTCAGCCTAATATACCTCTAACCATAGTACAAAAAATTTAACCATAATTTCAACTGAATTTTATTATTGTCTCCCAAAAATTTCGATCATGTGATTTTTGTAACCCCGAATACAAAATTCTGGAACCGCCACTGTGAAGGAATAGTTAGTGATTTTTTGGATCTGAACTCAAAACTAATTGCCAGTGGGATTCTCTACAGCTATATATGAGGATCAATGGCAGAACTCAATTGGGCGATCAGACGAAGACATGCATAAATTGCTGTAACACTTCATGCCAATGAGGCGAAAAAGGGTAGGTGGAACTCAACGGAGCTATTGGGGACTACTTGCACAACATAGTTAGAGAAACAATGGTACCTGCTCTCCCAACCTTGCGAAATTGGCGGAGAGGATGGACGGGGAGACGATGATGTCGGATTTAGAGAATTTGTCGACTCTAGAAGTTGCTTTGACGACATTCAGGGACCTCCTCCTGAGCAATTGTAATTGAAAGGAAGAGAAATGATGAGTCGTAATTTTGAAATTTGAGTGGCAGGTGGAAATTCGGGGACGGGATTGGTACCTGGTGAATGTGAGGGAGGAGGGGTGGGGAGCGGGAGAGGGTGGTGGTTGGCGGAGGGGCGAGGGTCTGGCGAATCCGTTGATCTGGGTGGATGAGCACAAGGACGCGGTCGACGACATCGTCTCTCTCGGCGCGGCAGTTGAAGAGAATCCGACCGTGTGGATGGATGTTCGGATTAGATTTTTTGGTTTGCTTATCCTGTGGCTGCTTCCTTGTACAACACGAACCAGCCACAGATGCAAGGAGGGCTATCTACAATGGTTGGTCGTTGGTCATGTGATGATGATATACACCAAACTCCAAATATCTGATTATACGATGATGTCTTAGTTTAGGGCAGGGTCTGTTTGTTGACTTGATATTTCACTCAATTCAATTCGAGCATCCTACATTTGAAATTTTTATCAGAGCACGAAACCGGTTTGAATTGATGTGGAGGTATTTTGTGTGCTTGTGACATGAAAAATTTTGTGGTTCATGTAAAAAATTTTAATCACGTTTGATCCTGATAAAAAAATTAATTTTTAATCACGTTTGGTAGCATGAAATGTGATTAAGAATTAATGTTCTTATCACGTTTGGTATGATGAAACATGATTAAAGATGTTAATCTTCAATCACATTTGGTAGGATGAAATGTGATTAAGGATCCATTTTTTATCACATTTGGAAGGATAAACGTGATCAAAGATTGATATTTAATCATGTTTAATTCTTACAAACGTGATTAAAAATCATTTTTTTAATAAAAAAATTTAATTAAGTAATTTTTTCATATATAAATGTTCAGAAAAAAATAATAAAAATACATCTTAATAAATAATCAAATTTCATTAACTGTCACAAAATTATAATTAATATAATATGAAAAAAGTAAAAAAGATAAATATGACATGCGGGTTCGTGCAAAAGTTTGAAAAGTTTGTTTCAATGTGAGAGAAATGTTTGTAAAAAATCTTACTATTTGACATGACACAAACTTACTTTTAGTTTTGTTTTGATGTGACTGCCCTTAGGAAGGATTCAGAGAAGACTAATTAAATAAAATATTAAAAGAGACTTTTAATTTTTTTTCATGTAGATTTAACTTTACATAATTCTTATGCAGTATTATTTTAATTAGTTTTTATATATTTTTACTATAATTCTTCAAAATTGTTCATATCTCAGCAATAATCATCTCTACTTCATCGCTCAAATATTTTCTTTCCTTTATTGTCATTTTCTCTTAAATATTTTCTCTTACTTTTTTGGAAAAAAATCTAAATGGGGTTCCGAACTATTCGTTATTTCTCCACTTAAGGGTCCGAGCTACCAAAATCGATATATTAGTTGAATTTTTTTTCCTAATTTACAATGTCACATTGAGTTTGATTCATTAAATACAATTGATCTTAATAAGTTTGTACATTTCAATATGAAATACATGAATTTTTTTTATGTAAACAAATTAATATCATTTAATTCAATAATTAAACAATATAATTTTTACGAACAGATATATATGATATAGTAATATTAGTTAATAATGACAATTGTAAATTTTATTTTAGAAAATTAATCTAAAAAACTTTTTATCTTACACTCTTTCTGACATTAAAATATTTCTGACCATAAATAAAAAAATAAAGATAATTCAATAACCTTTTTAAAAAAATTCCCTAATTTTTATGTATCTTTCCAAACTTGGGAACAAACTAGCTATGTTCTAAAATTAGATCATTTTGAAAAACAAACTAAAATCTAAATCAAGAAGGGAGATAAAGTTTCAAAACACACCAATCCAGAAAAAAAATCTAAAAATGTCTGCTGTATTCTCATCTCTAAAAACAATGACAAACAGAAACAGTAAAAAAAATGATAATTCAAAAAAAAAAAAAAAAACTGAGCCTCAAACAGTTTTCATATTTATTCAGTACTATTCACTTGCATTTCATATTGCCCATAGTTGAACTGGCTCTCATCATAAATTCATAATTAAAAGAAACATTAACTGCTGGTGCACTGTAAAACCATATATCCCAAGAGTTTAACATTTAAAGATCAAAGGTGATTTAGTTACTTTTCATGATACTTGTGGTTTGAGGCTAGCAAAGCAGTCACTCCTAGACTGTCACGTATATAATTTTAATAATTCCCTCTGCTTGGGTCTTATCTAGTATCTGCTAGTCTGAATCCGATAGTCCCATTTGGACAGCATCTTTCGGTTCCACATCCGTCATTGAAGGTGGCACCGCCTGTCCTTGTTTTCCTTTTCTTCTTGTCACATTTCTCTTCTGTTCCCTATCCTCTCTTTGCTGCACACATAATCAATCAATTTAGTAAAAAGCAGAAATCGACAGAATCCTGTGTAATCGTTCATTGGTGGAAATTACCTGGGCGATTGGAGGATTGGAATCAGTATCAGATGGTGGCGCGGTTTGTCCTGATGGACCTGAACCCCTTTGTTGACTTCCCCGGAGCCAGATGCTTCCGAATGAAAACAATGCTGCGAGAAATAAAGCTGGACCAACCCTTGGATCTTCCAACACTTGTAACATTATGTTTGATACAGTTTGCCTGAATCCGTTCCTTGAGGAGCTTCGAGGGACGGGCAAAGGATCAGCATCCTCAGCAACAAGTGCAGGAGTTTGTGTTTTCTGCAATAGAAAGATTATAATTAGATAGACATGAGGATATGTGTCGTAATCTAGGCAGCCGCATGGCTTAATTCATTGAAATAGCACAATTAATCCAACCACAATTTATTGCTAATTGATACATAACAGGAAAGATTCACTGTCATCTCTTTTAAAATGTCAAGATATGTAATTCTCTTCAGAGTGCACAATCTGAATCATAGAAGCAATATGACTATTAACACTTGGCAGGTAAGTATAGGGGTAGTGCAATTCAACAGATGTTTATTCCTTCTACTAATGTCGTCAACACATATGTTATATTCCAAGATTTGTAATGCTAATGATACATAGAGACGATGGAGAAAAAAATTTCCAAATATAATCATAAGTATAATACTTACAAAAAAGGGCAATTTGTCTGAATCTCCAGCCTCAACTATTTCAGAAATCCATTTTGTAATCTGTTCATAAAGAAAGAAACATAAAAAGGAAGGCAACATAAGAAAGAGGGATGCATGAGAGTTGAGAGTAAACAAAAGAGTAATCTTTAACCGATGATCACAGAAAAAAATGGCTATTTTTTTTGCTAAAAAAAAAGTAAAAAGAAAACAAAAATTTATACCTCAGAACTGTCCTCAGAACCATTATACTTCGCTACTAGCTGAGATACGGGATCCATATCCTCTTGTCTCATTGCTTGCCAAACATTAGACTTTTTTGTGGGCTGTTCAACTTCCGTAGCATTCCTGCCGTATCGCACAATAAATAACATGGGTGTATCACCTTCAACTCTCCTTTTCCCACATGTGTCGTAGCTATCAGGACCAAGACAAAAGATACAATAGTCCTGATGAAAAGCATGGAAGTCACAGTCAAGTTAGCTGTTCGCCATTGAAATAGTTTTACCCTTCCCGTCTTCCTCTTCCCTAACTCATCCCAGTAAGACTAGGAAACTTTGCCACATAAATGAAATAATAACTAAACTGAAAATAGTTAAAGGTCACCTGTTGAACTTCACCATCAAGCCAAGCGAAAGCCATTCTTTTCTCTCGCAGTGCCGTAGCAGCAGGTGTACTTCCTTCACGTGCATCATCTGATATCATTTCTTGTACCCTGCGTAAGGTCTATCAAGCAACATCATTCACTTGGTTTACTATAAACAATTTAATTTCCTAAATAATGATGCAACTCAACACATACAGTTTATGGATGCTGGATTAGAATTTAGAAGATGAAAATGAAAATAGATAAAAAGAATGCATCACTCTTCTCAGCAAATAGAAAAAAATATACAACTTATCCCTCTAATTCCAATCAAACATCTTCTCATAAATAATTGCAAATAAGTAATCACATGAGCTTAAACATTCAAGATGAGAACATTACTTCTCGCATTTTATTCAGTTCTTGGCTTAGCCTTCCAGCAACTATGACACAATACCAAATTTTTGTGTCATATCCAGCACGTGAATAACCTCGTGGATCACAGCCCAGCTCCTTATAAGTCGAAGTACTGAGCTGAAAAAGCTCTGAAACTCCAAAAAAATAAAAATCAGAATAGTGTCTGGGATGACTAAAAAATCAGAATTTTTGTGTCAAACAGGATGACTGACTTTTCCGACAATACCAAATTATATGAATCCATGACTTATCTGTGTGGTGGCAGGAACTAGGGGTGTCAATGGGTCTGATCCAGACCCATTTGGAAGGACCCGGACCCGTTTCATTTGGGTTCAGACCCAGAACTAATAATTTGATAAATTTTGGATCCAAACCCAGACCCATTATTTGGACCCATTAGACCCAAAATAAATTTTCTAAAACTAAACTATCAAATAAAATAAATAAATATCAGCTTATGAAAATAATAAATTATAAAAAAATATATTTATATTCAAATTTATTTTAAAATGAAATTAATTTGAAAAAATAATTAAATTTTTATTTTTAAAAAAATAATTTATTTTTTTGAATTTTTTTATTTTTTAAATTTTATTTTTTATTTTTTTAGATTTTTATTTTTTTGAATTTTATTTTTTATTTTTTTAGATTTTTATTTTTTTTAAAAAAAATTATTTATTTATTATAAAATTTATTTTATTTCAGATATGAGTAAACTAATTATCAAAAAAAAAGCCAAAGAGATCCATTATAAGGATCAATGAATAAACATAATGGATCCAAATGGGTCCAAGATCCGAATGGGTCCAAATGGGTAGACCCTAACGGGTCCATAGACTCAAATGGATAGACTCAAATCCTAAAAGAACGGGTCTGGACGGGTTTAGGTCTACCCTACCTAATTGACAGTCCTAGCAAGAACTAAAGATGGATGCCACATAATTTTGACTCTTCTAACAGGGATTTGAAAAGTTTTATTGGGTCCATCAACCAGTAATGAAGTTTGGGGTCGGCATTTTTTAAGCTAATGAATTGCCCAACTTACCCTAAGGAAAAGCAATTTTATCAAATTAAACAAAACGAAGACGAACTGAAGTGTCATCTTGCATACATTATATTTACGAATTTCACAAATTAGCATATTCAAGCTGTACTGAATTTAAAACTTTCCCCTACCTTGATTTTTGTTCTCTTCGATTATTGTCAACAGCGAAGAACGGTCCACTGGCCCTGCAATATACATACCAGATATGACATAGGAATCAACACGGTCTACAAGTTAATGAATGCGATAAAGCATATAACATAAAACTGTTTGTTGATGAAAGTCATAAAGCATATAACATAAAACTGACTGAAGAACGAACCATGATGCACGATAGGTTTGACACCTGGGTCCTTCAAGATCACCAAGGCTGGTGCAGACTCCACGCCGAACCTTATAATCAGAAATATCATGACCATTATATTGTGCTCGCAGACCGAGTAAGACACTGAATGTTACAGCATACTTACTCCAAATCACAGATGTAACCGTATCTAGCTAATTTCATCAGCAAGAAAATAGAACATAATTTTAACAAATCTTAGTTTCTGGCCAGTCAGTAACGGTGGAGTGGAGGACAATATCCAAAATTCAAATGTTAAATTGAGTAAATAGACAAACAGATAAACGAACCATGATTCTGTTACTTCGATTAACACATCATGTATGTCTTTCACATTCTTTATCTACAACTTTATAATTCAATGATTCTGCCAAAGAATTGGTAACCAACAGCAGGCAAATTCGACACAGAAAAAAGCATCCATCAAGCTGATCCTCAAATCACCATCAAAAAAATAGCTTGGATGGATGAATGAAAACTGGAAGAAGCAAAACATTGAGGAAAAGTATGAATTTTCACATACGATGTCCACCAAATGGAGAAATCTTCTTTTTTCCATAGTACAAATGCAAACGAGACATAATCCCAGTAATCTTTCGCGACTTGCCGCAAATGTGGGGTAGCACGCTCCCCTGCTTCGGAGAAGAATATAATTTTCACCTACGAGCCAGCATCACAGAAAAATCAATAGAAACACGAACATGTGTCAGGTGAAAAAATGAAGTGAAGACTGAAGAATCAAACCATGGGAAAAGAGATCACAGAAAAGAAATTCACCTTGTGCGCTCTACTTTTGGATATGAAATTCCGTCCCTGAAATATGGTATGTGTTTGTAAGAGTTGGCCATTCTCAAGACTGATGAGTGTTGCATGGAAAGTGATCAAACAATTCAATAGTTCCACACGTTAATAAATAGAATTATCTAGTCCACACTCACAGTTTGTATCTAATTTGTTGCAATTTCTAGCAGCAAGAAAAATGAATTTATTTTCTATAAAAATAGACAAAATTTATGAATCTTCAAAGAATAATAACTAGGAAATGGATGTAAATAGTGTCTGAAACGGAAAGTTAGAATTTATGGTTAGAAAACATGTGAAATTAGAAGAAAATATTGATAGCCAAACAATAAACAAACTAAAGGGGGGTATGATATGGAGCACAGAGTGACAAGTCATAAGTGACCTAAGCATATGCAATCAACATGACATACACAATGCCTTAAATGATATCAAAATGATCCGAAGTGATTAAGAAACTACTTCCGGCTTCTAAGACACAATAGGCCTTGGACGTAGGAGAATAATCGTGCCTGATAAAATCATGATTTGTGTAGCTGAGATGAAAATGTAATCCTGCTTTTCAGGTATTGCTGCTACAGATCCAAATACTTGCAAATCATAAACTCTGAAAATTACCAGCGTCTCCTTTGGATAATAGAAAATTTGAGGCAGACCAAGTATGGCTGTCGTAAACCAATCAGTAACTGCATCAACAGAAAGATCCCCTTCATACCTGATAGCATAGACAATGTTTTAAGCTGCGTATTAACATTCAATGATGAAGAGCTTGACTTCTATTTGTAATTAACTTTAATAACTTTGAGTTGATGCCGAGCAGGTAGAGAGAACCGGAAGTTAAGAACTACAAGATAATATAGAAACTATACAGATTAATATTGAACTAAATACTCACCGAACGAGGCACTGAGGACTCCTGCAACCAGCACGGAATGCAATGAGAGACGGGACACCTAGGATGAAGGACGTTATAATTCATTATAATAGCGGGTGAAAGCAGACAGTACTACACCTTTATGTGCTGAATAGCCAAATAATAAAAAAACATCTTCCCAGAGAATGGTTTAAGATACTTTTCATAGTACAATCACTTCTGGCACTACGGGAAAAGAACATTACCACAACCATTACCACATTTTCCGAGTGCATATAGATGTTGATGTCAGCATGTATGGTGCTTAAAAAGGAACTTCTAATGTTTTCTGTAGACCGCAGCTACAAACTGAGTGGCTCACAGAACTTGCAAAGATGTATTCCAATTGCAAAGCCTACCTTTTCGAAAGAAAGGCTGCCCTGTGAATTTCTTCTCGGCGAGGTAAGTGACAAGCTCAAGTTCTTCAAGTTCGATCATGCCATTACTCGCAATACCGTCCAAAAAAGACGCTGAAATTGAGAATAAATAGTGCACCCAGTACGATTAATGCTCATTAGGAATGTAGAGTTAAAAGGAAACACAATAAAACATTTATGCCCACATACTAATTGCTTTCCAGTCGTCGAAAAATTGAGAGCAGCGTTTGCTCCCATATGAATGCACCTGAGGCCATTATTTCATGGAAACGGGTAAGAGACTAAAAATATAATTATCCAAGCTGAATGCGGAGGATTAAAAAACATTGCTGTCAAGCAACGCCAGGAAAGTGAACCAACATTCTAGTTAAAGCTCTCATGTGCTAAAAGATAAATTCGGAATCATGGAATGTTGAACTTGAACTATTGCTTGGCCTATTACCATTTTCACCAATTTGATAAACTATTAGTCGCAATGCATACACAAGTCTTCACAGCTCAGTTATTCCATAAGAGCCTAATCAACTTCCATCAAACATGCTCGACAGCAGTTACCCACAATGTCGTCAACTTTATGTGCGCTTGTTTAGGTTTCATTGACTTAATTAGATATTCAAGTCAAATCAGGGTACTTTCATGGAGTTCCAAAAATATTTAAATGAAACATACCTGCACTATCCAGGGTTGGTGATCCTGCAACTTAGATGCAAAATTATTGGCAGTAATAACATTGAAAGCATAATCATTGTTCCCTGGAAGAAGATATACAGATGATCATGCTTGAATGAAAGTTTTTAGAAAGAAGCAACAACAGTACTTTCTATGCAAGACGGAATCATATGTCAGAAGGCTTACCGGTAGTACTGAGAAGTGGGACCTTAATATCAGAGAAGGCTTTCTCAGCATACACTGCTTTTGCCTCTTGTAATACATGCTAGTTACAAAAAAAAGGTAAAAAGTGATGTGAGTAGGCCATCATTTTATGTAAATATATATCACAGATATGGTAAAGACTGATGGTAAAGCTGGTTAGAGAACAAATGGGAATTGCTAAAATTGAACTCACAATGTGTTCATCGATGCTGTATAGATCATAGTCCCTTTTCCATATTGGATTAGTTAGTAGCTCAAAAGCATACTGGATCTGTAAAGAACATGAACCTTGAGTTTGGCATTCAAAGGAATAACAAAGATTGATAATAACTCAATGAAGCAGAACAAAATATTCCACTATACTTCGAGATCACAATTTAGGCATGATGTAAATGGAGGAGTCAATGACAACCATGAAACGACATGTTTCTTTGTCCTGAATGTGCATCATATGCGAGGAATTGATAGCATTCTGCATACCCTACTTGGGACTTGGTCACAGCAGTCTCATGATACCTCTTGCATTGAATTCAGACTGTTTTGTTGGTTATTAAAACAATTGTGGTTTCTGTTTCTTTTAACATTAGAATATGGGTAAAAATCTTATAATTCTAAATATATAGTCACGCATAAATGAAAACAACTAAAACTGTGCAGATGAAATCTTTAATCCTTAATAAAGATGATAGATTCAGATGACTCTCTGAGGGAACAACTGGTGATTTCATTTACCTTGACAAATTCTTGAGTACTGCGAACCTCGCCAACAGATTTCCTGAGATGAAGAAGAATTTACATAAAGAAGATAACTACAGTAGTTGCCACATTCCTTGTACAAAAAAGGTCAGAGAAACTGAGATAGAAAACAAATTATTCCATGGAATCTATTTCATTTTCCACTAGTTCGGCTTTCATGGAAGATATCAAGGAAACTGGAGGAATCCATTTAAAGTATTGAATAGAGACTGAACCCATTAGTTTCAGTCCTTTCCTTTAGTCACAAATTTTCCAATTAAACCAAACAAGGAATTTCGTTTATCTTCCTTGACATTCCTTTCCTCACTGTCATCAAACAGAACACGACATAAAGCAAAATCCTTTAATGATTTTCTTAGGAAGCAAACTTATTTCTGAGTGAATGAAACCAAGATGTCTTGATCCGCCCACAAACATCCAACCAGAAACATATTTACATACATGCATGATCATAGCTCTGAAACAGTAACTATGAAAACAGTAGTAAAATGCCAAACCTAAACTGTAATTACAGGAAGCATAAATTTGGAACACGATCGAACAATTATCAGGGAAATCGAAAAAGGCAAAGATCCCGACGCTAAATGTAATATTTTCATTGCTAAAAGTTCCATACTGGTCGCTAAGTCCCTTGATGTCGCTGTGCATATCTACCCCCATTATCAGGGCACCGAAAAGTCTCGCTTACCATTTGGAAGATAAATCCTCATATGCCTCTTTCACTTGCGCGATGGAGCTGTTCCTCTTAACGCCAAGAACTGAAATTGCGTCCAAGAAACAAAAGACAAACAATCAAACACCTTAAGTGCGACGTAAATAGTCAGCGTATGAGCGGTACGTACCGTCGTAATGGGAGGCGGGGAACGACGCCGGCAGTATGAGGAGCTGAAAGGCGACGGCGGCGATGAGGAGGGCGAAGGGGAAGAGGTAGGGCTTTACGCTTGACGCCATTGATGACGGAGGAAGTAAAGAGATGGAGGGAGAGAGATGATTTTGGTTTTGGTTTTGGTTGTGAGTTGGAATCATATGAGAGTGAGAGCGCGACAGATTCGCATCTGAGTCAATATTTTCGTTTTCTCTTTCTTGCTCTGTTTGGTTTTAGGAATATTTTTGTGAAAATTAAAATAGAATAAAATATTGATGGATTGTATTTGATTTTTTCAGCTTAAAATAAAAAAAAATGTAATGAAAGTATAAAATTATTTTCAAATTTATTTAATTTTTAGATTAGCTTTAATTTTTATTGGTATTGAATGATAGTAAATTAACCTGACAAAACACAATATTGATCTTCAATTCTTTATATTTTTTATTTAATTTTCTTTTACTTCGAAGTTCTCCCAAACTAAATATAAACATTTCTCAAATTTTTCTCTTACATTTTTCTTTCTCACATTGTCCTTTAAGCCAAACACGGTCTTATTACCTATGAGGTCTTCAAAAATGAGAGGGACTGTGCCATCTCGATTTTTTTATTAAAAAATACAAAGAACACCTTGTAATAATTTTAATATATGCTGTCTGAAGGAAAAAAAAAAGTTTAATTTATCAATATATATAGTTATTTCAAGAGAGGTGGTAGGAGGCAAGACCATGGTAGTATGAGGGGGTGAAATGATGATAATATGAGAGATTTTGTCTAGTTTATTTTGGATGTTGATCTTGTGGATTTGGGGATGTTCGGTAGGAATTTAAAAGATTGTATGAAAGGGTTAATCAGGTTTGGCGAATGGTGTGGCTATTTTTGATTTGTCGGATTCGAAGGTTCGACTTTCAATATGATCATCGACTTTTATTAATTCAGGTGATGAATCAGCCAACCAAGAAGGCTTTCTTTTCCTTTCATTCGATGTAAATTTTGTGCATGATGAGTTTTTAAAGGTGGTGTGCAATTCTTGGCAGTCCATTCTTGGGAATAACTCCATGAAGAGCCTTTGTAAAGAATTTGAAGGCATTGAGAGAGATTTGCGTAAGTGGAATTGGGATGTGTTCGGTTATTTAAATAGGCAAATCATGAGACAGCGGAAGGCGTAGTAGAGGAGGCTGAGTTTTTAGTCGAGCAGCAATGGTCTAAGGCTAGGGAAGGTATTATGAGAAATGCTCATGTCAATCTGGCTGCCACCGTCACATATCAACATTAATTTTTGGAGAAAAAAGTTTAAAGGAAGGAGATCGTCACTCTCACTTGTTCTTTATGCCTATGAAGCAGGTCTATCATGCTCAGTCTCAAATTTTTATTCAATTGTCAGATGGATCTTAGAGTGGAGACATGGATGTCATGGGGAAGACTGTTGCTCTTTATTTTGATGATCTTCTACAGGTTTCGAGTTGCTCATTGAATGAGGAAGTCTTTGGTCCCATTTAACCTCAATTTCTTCGACCGAAAACACTTGGATCGTGCACCATCCTTCCATTGAGGAAGTGCGAGAAGTGGTTTGGAGTATGAATGATTCTAGCGCCCTTGGGCAGAATGATTTTGATGCACATTTTTTTATAAATTAAACATTGCTGGGACATAATCAGTGATGATCTTTTAGTAGCTATCAGATGGATTTCAAGGGGGTCGGGGCAGCTATCTATCGGGGTCGGTTACAGCCACTCATATTATTCTTATCCCAAAGACGAAGGGTCCTAGGTAGCTTGGTGATCTACAGTCTGTTAGTTTGTGTAATATCATTCACAAGATTATTTCCAAGCATTTGAATAAAAAACTTAGGTTCCTTTCACATCTAATTGATTCGTAGTAGACAGTCTTTATTGGTCGGAGGCGCATTCATGAGAGTGTGGCTCTTGCTCACAAGTTGATCATCTAGGACATCCATAAGAAAGTCTAGGACGGTAATGTGATGGTGAAGTTGTTGACATGTCAAAGGCTTACGATAGATTTTCCTTGCCTTTTATCTTTCATGTTATTTGGCGCTATGACTTTGGTAATGGATGGCGTGATCTAATCTATCAGTCCATCTACAACTGTTGATTTTCAGTGAAATGGGAGGGGAAGCTTTAAGGGGGTTTGCCAGGGAGATTTTCTGTCTCTTTCTTTCTTTATATTGACTTTGGAGGTGTTGAGTAAGCTGATCAATTCATTTATTTCATCAAGGCAAATGAAGTCTTTCTTGTGTAGATTGAATGTTGCAAGCCCTTCTCACTTGCTCTTTGGGAACAATGTAGTCGTTTTATGAATGCAAGTGAGGGATCGATATTTTTCAGTTATCAGATTGCTAGTTTATTATTATTATTATATAGTACTACATAATTCCTATATATAAAATTGTAAAAATTAAAATATGATTAAATGATAGGTTAACAAAAATTTAACTATATTTATTGATTAAACAATTACTCGACTATCCCGTTAATTAGTTCGATCAGCAGTCAATAATATTTGTGGCATTTAATCGTTCTAGTTAACCGTTTTCATTATTCGATCGATTAAATAACCAAATTTTCACCCTAGCATCCATCTTCATAAGAAATAAACCACACTTGAATTATCAACTTACACGTTTACAATAAATTGTTGATGACAATGCGTGATAAATGACAATGTAACACACAAAGTTGTGCTGTGTTTAATTAGAAATATGAAAAAGTCCAATCATGAAAATCTACTTTAATTCATCAAAAACTTTCTAAGATGACATTAATTAAATAGATACTTCCATACCAATAAAGTTTGATCGGATGATTCCAAATCACATTGCCAAATGAAAAAAAGTTATGAACAAAAAAGGTCTGAGTGATGACACGAAACCCTAGACAAAACCCTTGCTTCCAAATCCCAAAACCTTTTCAAATTCATGAATCCCAATCAAGCCATCGCCATCCTCATCAAACTTACTGATCATTTCACCACAGTCCATCTCACTGAACCCCTCAAAACCAATCTTACACAAAACACTCCGCAGCTCTCCACAATCTATAAACCCATCTCCATTCTCATCAAACACTTCAAAACTCATCTTCACTTCATCCCCAGTTTCAAGAACCCGAGCATCACTCCATGCCTGCTCCACGTCTTCATCTCTATACAATATGTCATCATCCTCCGACTCGCCGCACAGCGCCAAGGAAATGTGTTCCAGTATCATCTCCACTTCCTCTTTGACGAGTGGCATCGGTTGCTGGGCCAGTGTCGTCATGGCTTCGTGCGTCTCGGCTTGCTTGCCAGCTGTCTCTGAAGAGTAACCAATAATCTTGAAAGTGACGACGAGCTGCTTCATGAACTTGGAGACAGCTGCGTGACAATGCCAGATGAGGCTCGTCAATGACCGCTTCAGCATGATATAACGCAGTGGCAGGGGCGGATCCACTGGGGGGCCATGGGGTCGGCCGCCCCCCCGAATCCCACCTAAAGTACCTATTTATATATGTAAAAAAAAATTTATATATATAAAAACAAAATTTATATGCTTATTTTCAACGAAATTTTTAATTTTGCCCCCCCAAATTCAACCAATATTTTAATAATTTAATTTTGCCCCCCTCAGAAAAAAAATTTTGCCCCCCCGAAAAAAAAATCCTGGATCCGCCACTGCGCAGTGGCTCTTGGTGGCTGAGAATAGCATCAGTGAATCTGTTTATAAAGGGAGCGGCGGAGAGTAGTTTAACGGCAGGAAATGAGTGGGAAAATGGCATGCATTTGTTTCGATGATACGAAGGTGTCGTGATGTTTCTTAATGAGTGCAGTTGTTTTTTCTTGATGGATGGGTCAGCCCTCAAGTCACCTAGGAAGTTTCCACTCTCCACCATCTCTGGTGCAAGCTTGCGAAGGAAGATGTTCCTCCACTACTCCATTTACAATGGTTTATATAGAGAATCCCTATTTTTTTTGCTTAATTATACTTCTAAGAATATTAACTTACTCTTGTATTGTTTAAGGTTAAATTGAATAGATTAAAGTAATATTTAATGCTAACTCTTGGACTAATATAGTAGATAAGGACTAATTTATATGTTTGATTTTTTAAGATAGTTGTAGATATTAAATACGTATTAAAAATTACTAAGTGACAAGTAAAAATAGACTATATAATTCGGTTAAGTGACAAATAAATGAGGACGGATAGAGTACATCATAAGTCAGTACGTTAATTACTTATAATCAAGTCACTCTAATATATTTACACTCGAATCATTTTTAGGTGGACACAATCTAGTGGCGGATCCATGCTTTGCTAAGTGGAGCCAGATGATCCCGCTGAATTTTCTTTTATATATTTATATATTATTTTAGGTTATGAAATTTAAAAATAGTTATAGATAACTCTCTAAAAATCAAAATGACCCCTCTAAAACTAAAACTATATAATAAATATATCCACTTTATGTAAATATTTTATAATTGACTCATCTCAATACTATTTCTGGATCCGCCCTGACATAATCCACCACTTGAACAGTAGACACATCAATGATAAATTATTGTTATAGACTCCCTCCGTCCTCTGGTATATGTCGTTTAAGGTTAATTTGAGTAGATTATGGTGAAGTTATTGCTAGCGGTTGAACAAGTGGTTGGTATTTTTTTTTTAAATTCATGCAAAAAGTAAAATTGATAGATTATTACTGATTATGAATGATTTTTTATTGATTATGATAAAGAAGTGATTAATGTTTGATTTTTTAAGGTAGTTGTTGATATTAAATATGCATCGAAAATTGTTAAGTGACATGTAAAACTGGACAAAAAAATTCGGTTAAGTGACATGTAAAAGAGGACAGATGGAGTAATATTTTGACTAGTCATGTTGCACATTGAAAAGTTAAAAAAAATTCAAAATCAATCGGGAGCCGTCATGTGTCACTTTAACTTTTTAATAAAACACGTGACATTTCACAATTAAATTTATCCATAATATACATGATAAAATGTGTCCACCCAAAAATAACTCCTTATACCCAATTATTTGATAAGTTCTTAGGTGACTCGTACTCACGACAACAACCATTCGAGCAATCTATTCATCTAGGTCGGTAAAAGAGGAAATTTGAAACAACATATTTGATAAGATAAAGAAGATCATTGGAATAGATATCAAGTGAATAAGGCTGTGTTTGGTTTAGGAAAAATTTGAGAGAAAAAGGAAAATTTGAGAGAAAATGAGGAGTGATCTTTTATTTGGTTTAAGGAAAATTGGAGATGAAAAACTAAATGGAAAGATAAGTGAAAAATAGAAAGGAAAATTTTTTAAATTAAAGAATGTTTTACTACTTTTTATAAAATTTTCCACTCCAAACCAAACAAATGAAAAACAAGATGAATTTTATGAGTAATTCATTTTCCCTCAAATTTTTTTTCCCTCTCACTTTATTCAAACCAAACACAGCCTAAAGATCTCAATAAACTCTGGTCAGTTCAGTATGATTTAAAACTCATCCAGTTTTTTTATTCCTCCATTCATCATGCATATAATTCTTTTTAGTTCACATTCTATTATAGCCCTCACTTGCAACTAAGTTTACCAGTGAAAACAAGAAATGATTCAATTGATAAATGTCGATAGTTAATCGAAAAGTCTAGTTCACATAAAAAGCGTCTATAAAAATATAGCTGAACTCTGAAGCACAAATTTTCATCCATTTATTTTCATTTCAAATCAAACACAGTCTAAAAGTATATTAATTTAAAGGGAAAAGTACAAAATGAGGGTATGTTTTATCATCCATTTAAAAATCACGGTCATAACTATTTGATTTTAACATTCACGGTTCTTATTGTAATTTCAAAAATATCAATCGAACAAAAAATTATTTATTCTATTTAAACAAATTCCTGTCCAATCAATTTAGAAATGGAAAAGTACAAAATGAAGGTTGCACTATCATCCATTTAAAATTATGGTTATAATAAATTTGAAAATAAAATAATTATGACCATGATTTTTAATGGAAGATAGTCATTTTGTACTTTTCCATTTCTAAATTGATTGGGAGGGTTTTGTTTAAATGGAATAAATAATTTTTGGGTGCGATTGATATTTTCGATATTACAATTAAATCTCGCAACACAAAAGAACCGTGAATTATAAAATCAAATAGTTATGATCGTAATTTTTAAATGAACGATAATGTGTAGCTTATTTTTCTTTATATTATCAATACGACAAATACATGGCAATAAAAAAAGGGTTTAGGGACTCTATTTGGCGGAGTAGAAAAAGTTCTAAATAAGCGAGAAAAAAAATACTAATATACCCTTGCTAAATTAGATTTATATTGATATAAATATGAGTATTTTGGTCAATGAGAGAGAAAATGTAAAGGGGAAAAATTCAAAAAGGCCCTTGAACTATCAACGTTTACTTAATTGCGGTCAGAACTACCACGATTTCTAAAACGGGTGCGATGAAAAAAAAGATTGATTTTCTAAAATAAATGCTACAATTACATTCATAAACTAATATTATTAAAAGACTTAGATTTGTGTGTGAAATTTACATCGTTTGATTATCAAAATACATCATTTTCTTTATGTGTGCAAAATAATATAATTTATTTTGATAGCCAAACGACATAATTTTCACACACAAACTTAAGTCTTATAATAATATTAGTTTATAAATGTATTGGTAAATTTTATTTTAGAAAATCAGTCAATTTTTTTTCATTGCAACCTTTTTAGAAATCGTGGTAGCTCAGACCGCAATTGAATAAATGGTGATAGTTCAGGGAACCTTTTGAATTTTTTTCCTAATGTAAAAAAAAATCAGCCACAAAACAGGTGTGTTGTATTTTTATTTTTCTCCTTCATAAATTAATCACAATAATGTACATATCATATCAATAATGAAAACCGATTAAATCTACCACTATAAAAGACCGGCGTCTGTCTGTCTGCCATACGACGCTCCCGGTCACGTGCCGCTCACGTGACATACCCCCGCCTCCAACCACGCCCCCACCCTCCGCCTCCAACCACGCCCGGTCCCCCCAACCGCTCTCTCCTGCCCACCTCCACCACCCCTCGCAATCACGGTCGCCACTGTCAATCGATCCAGCTGGGGAGAGGCGACGTCTGGGCAGCGGAGAGGCGATATCTGGATGAGCGGAGAGCATCGGACGCGATTAGAACCGGAGAGGCGACGGTCGCCGCTGTCAATCAATCGAGCTGGGGAGAGGCAACGTTTGGGCAGCGGAGAGGCGATATCTGGATGAGCGGAGAGCATCGGACGCGATTAGAACCGGAAAGGCGACGGTCGCCGTTGTCAATCGATCCAGCTGGGGAGAGGCGACGTCTGGGCAGCAGAGAGGTGACGTCTGGCCCGCTCCATCCAACTGGCGTCTGTCACGACGCTCCCGTCACTCTTTATTACCATTTGTCAGAATGATGGATACCAACACTTGTATGGATATATTAATTTTTTCGCCTGCTTAAATAGAATATTTTTCTACTCGACCTAGTATAATCCCTTTTACCATAAAAAAAACGATAAATACATAAAAATAATCTACACTTCTAATAATTAAGTCACACAACTAACAACCAATACCACTATCTTGATGACAAACCTAACAATTGAACTGGCTCGATCAGTAATATCTGCGAATTTAAGGCGCCAAATGTACACAATCCTCAGCAACGTGGCCTAACTGTAATCGATCAATTTACTAACTAAAATCCAAAACCAACCAACAGCTTCTGAATTTCATTTTTCTTATATTTTTCTTTATAAATAAAAATCTGAAGAAATAAATGGCAGAATCTACTCACGTTATCTACAAGCTACATCGGCCGTCCATTAGTTCCATCCAACGGTTTAAAGTAACTCATCCATCCAAACCACTACGTCCATCATCCTCACTGATAAAACTGCTAGCTCAAATCAAAACCCAATCTCACTTCAAACCTCAGTCTCAGCCGCACACACAGAGACAACGCGGATCAAAACGCAGCAAATGGCGTCGTTTTCTCTCCGATCCTTCACCGGCCTCCGCCAGACCTCGCCCGACAGTCAGGCGGTGACGCTCTTCAAGCCACAGATCGGCAGATCTACCGGCCGGCGGAGCCTCCAGGTGAAAGCCAGCAAGTCCAGCCCCAAGGTCACCGGCCGCAACCTCAGAGTCGCCGTCATCGGGGGCGGTCCGGCCGGCGGCGCCGCTGCCGAAACCCTAGCCAAGGGCGGCGTCGAGACTATCCTAATCGAGCGCAAGATGGACAACTGCAAGCCATGCGGAGGCGCAATCCCGCTCTGCATGGTCGGCGAGTTCGACATCCCGCTGGACATCATCGACCGCCGCGTCACCAGGATGAAGATGATTTCCCCGTCGAACGTGGCGGTCGATATCGGCAGGACGCTGAAGCCTCACGAGTACATCGGCATGGTCCGCCGCGAGGTGCTCGACGCCTTCCTCCGCGACCGCGCCGCCGCGGCCGGCGCCGAGGTCATCAACGGCCTCTTCCTCAAAATGGAACTTCCCAAGGCGCCGAACGCGCCGTACGTGCTGCAGTACACCTCCTACGACTCCAAATCCGGCGCGGTCGGCGAGCGGCGGACGCTGGAGGTCGACGCCGTGATCGGCGCCGACGGAGCTAACTCCAGAGTTGCCAAGGCCATCGACGCTGGCGACTACGAGTACGCCATCGCCTTCCAGGAGCGGATCAAAATTCCAGATGACAAAATGGCATACTACGAAGACATGGCCGAGATGTATGTCGGTGATGACGTGTCTCCGGATTTCTACGGCTGGGTTTTCCCCAAATGCGACCACGTGGCGGTCGGCACAGGCACTGTCACCCACAAGGCTGACATCAAAAAGTACCAGCTCGCCACTCGCAACCGCGCCAAGGACAAGATTCTCGGTGGGAAGATCATCAGGGTCGAAGCTCATCCCATCCCTGAGCACCCCAGGCCGAAGCGTTTAGCAGACCGCGTGGCCTTGGTGGGCGACGCCGCAGGCTATGTGACCAAATGCTCGGGCGAGGGGATCTACTTCGCCGCGAAAAGCGGTAGAATGTGCGCTGAGGCGATTGTGGAGGGGTCTGAGAACGGGAAGAGGATGATTGACGAGAGTGATCTGAGGAAGTACTTGGAGAAGTGGGACAAGACTTACTGGCCGACTTACAAGGTGCTGGATGTGCTGCAGAAGGTGTTTTACAGGTCGAATCCGGCGAGGGAGGCGTTTGTGGAGATGTGCGCGAGTGAGTACGTGCAGAGGATGACATTTGACAGCTATTTGTATAAGCGAGTGGTGCCTGGGAACCCGTTGGAGGATTTGAAACTGGCTGTGAATACTATCGGGAGCCTGGTGAGGGCCAATGCGCTGAGGAAGGAGATGGAGAAGCTGAGCGCGTGATTCGAGCTCAAATCAGGTCAGGTCGGAAATAGTAGGATTTGATCAAGTGGATCATTGTGGTGTGTGATATTCGGCTTTAAGTTGTGCTCTTGCAGTTTGAGAAGTTTGGATTTTGGCTCTGTGATCTATCTGCTTGATGAAGAGATTATGAGTAGTAGAATTTGTAGTCACATCCATTTAAGATATGCTATGAAATGTTGTTACTTTATCAATGGATTTGCGAAAATGCTGCTAGCTCCGGCCGGGGCTTAACAAAAAACCCCGCCGTTAAGCTCATCACACACTATACAGCTGCTGTATCTCGTCAACCCCTAAAGCTCACTCCTTCAAGTTCAGCATGAAGAAAATTCGAATAGTTGAATATGCGAGGAACCACGGAGGAACTTGAACAATGTGACAATTAAGCTCCATATGATTGGTTCTCTTATGAAAAACAGAGTTACGTGCGATATGAGTTGCTGTTTGATTGTCACAAAAGAGAGATCAGAGTCTAAACTGTGACGCCAAGTTCTTCCCGCAGCCGAGATAACCAGACAAGCTAACGGCGCCATGGAACGATATTCAAACTCCGCGGAAGAGCGAGAGACAGTTTACTGCTTCTTTCTCTTCCAAACACCAATGATGATTCAAATAAAATGCAATAATCAGTCAAATAATGACGTCTGAGAGGGCAAGACGCCCAGTGTATGACTGGTTGATGCTGATGTTGAGAAGAACAAATCTTGTCCCGGAACCTGCTTGAGATACCGCAAAACACGGAACACTGCCATCAAGTGATCTTATATCGGGGCTTGCATGAACCAGCTCAATGTATGCACCGAATAGCAAAGGTATATATGGACGAGCAATGATAGAGTAAGCAGCCAACAAGCTGTCGATGCTGTAGGATCAACCAAGGGTACGTGCTATCTTTGACAAGATTAGTTGATGTTGTATCAAGAGGAATGCTACTAGTACATTTTCACTCTAGCATACTTGTATCTAACAAAAGATGACCAAGTGCATATTTCCTTTGGTTAAGAAACAAACCACCAACAGACTTTGCTGCTTCGAAGCCGAGAAAGAACTTCAGATGGCCATGGTTTTTAATTATATACTTGTCATTGATAAACTTCTTTACTTAATCCTTGAGTTGTGTGGATGTTTCTGTAAGAATTAAATCATCCAGGTAGACTAATAACACCAAGAAATCACTATCTCGAGTAAGAGTAAAAAGAAAATAGTTATTAAGACTTTGTATGAAAACATAAGCTAATAATAGTTCACAAATCTTAGCATTTCATTGTCTTGAAGCTTGTTTAAAGCCATATAAACTCTTTGTAAATTTACACACATTCCCTTGCTTTTTTTCTTCTTTAAAATATCCAGCGGGTAGCTAACTCCATATACACTTCTCATTGAGTTCACCTTAAAGAAAGATGTTGTTTACATCAAGTTGATACACCATTAAATTGTGGTTGCTAAGGCTAAAACTATCCTGTGGTCATATTCACAGCTGGAACAAAGATTTCTGTGTAATCCAACCCTTCTTGTTGCTGAGTTCTTTGAAAACTAACCAAGACTTGTATCACTCTGAGTTCCATCTGAGTTGAGCTTCACTTTATGCACCCACTTACATTCAATCAAAGTCTTGTCTGAAGATAAGTAAGTAATTACTCAAGTGTTATTAGCTTGTAACACCTCAATCTCCTTCTTCATTGCCTCAGTCCAGTGCGAGTGTTTACTAGCTCGTGTGTAACCTTTTGGTTCCAACCAGCAAACATTTGCAAGGCATATGTTTTATGTTAAAGAGAACACTTGTCATACCCAACATAATTTGTGATTGAATATATAGAACTACTATCCACTGCACTGCATACATATTCTTGATGCCAACAGGGTTTTTTTTTGTATTTCTAGATGATCTTCTGATGAAGATAGAAGGAATTTCTGAACTTTCTATATTATGTTCACCACCTTGATATTTACCCATCTCTAGGACAGTCTTGCAGGTTTGGTCTGATTCAAACATCTATGAGAACTAAAAAAAAAACCCAAGTTTGATCTTTCAAGAGCTTACTAACTGAGATCAAATTGAATTTGAATTGTAGTATGAACAAAACATTATTCAACACTAATTTTTTATTCAACTGACAGGCACAATTCTGATTCCCAATAGTTACTGTTCCATTAGGCAAAAATACTTGACACTTTCTTTTCATGTCAACTAGACTAGCAAACAAATTCATATTGTATGATATATCTATCATCTGTTGCTTCACTATCAATTATCTAATTATCTGCTAGTGAAATATTAGTATCTAAAAATGTTATACCTGCCATGACAGTTTGGTCATCTCCCACTGAGCTTCCTTGCTGAAAAAGTGCCAATAGTTGTTGCATTTGGTCCTGTGCAAGCTATATATGAACCAGTATTTACAGCTGAAACTCCTACATTCCTTGTGCCTGTCACACTGTCTTTAGCCATCACATTATCAACAATAGTCATATGCCGTGTTATTATTTCCTTGGTTTTGAGTTGTTCATCCCTTGTAAAACTTGTGTCCAATAGGGTAGCCAATCAACTTGTAATAGTTTTCCTTTGTGCCCGTTCATCTAACAGTCTGAACAATATATGTTCTTCTTGTATTTGTTATTCAGCCCTACCATACCCATTGTCTGAATTTGCATTATTCTGTACATACATGGTTGAAGCATCCATGTGAGTAAATCTTGAAAATCACTTATGTGCTTCATCCTGCAATGTCACAGATTAGACATCAATATCATGGTGAGAGTATATGTGTTCGCAGAGGCATAAATTAAATGAGTCATTAAGTCCCATCAAAATCAATATGACCTTCCTCTTAGATTGTTTGTTGAAAATGTAGCTAATACAAGAACAATAATCCATGTCATATATACATATTTTGGCAATTCCTCCATCACTTCATACTCTTTCCATACATCAATCGATTTCTGATGGAAAATTTCCACACTCAGTCTCTTCTTGTGACACCTTTGCAAATTCTTTTTTAAACTAAAAATTCTTGTCTCACTCTATTCTGTAAATTGCATCTGTAAAGTACTATACGTTACAGCCGCATCACTAGCATTTAATATCGATCTAACGAGATCCTTTGAAAGGGAACTAATTAACCATGACATAACTATATCATAGCATTTTTCGATACCAAGTGTAAAAATGCATCAAGAGGCTTCATATACTCACCTCGAAAAAAACCGAGCTTAGACCTTGCTGAAAGAGTGATCTCTCCATGGATGTCTTCCACTTAACAAAATTTTCCGGTCCTCTGAACAATTCACTGACTGTACTATGTTCAGGTACCTCAAAATTGGTGATAAAGTAAGATCATCCATCACACTGTTGATCGAAACACCAATCCCCAAGTCTTACTCCGCGAAAGTCGAACTCGTATCTCCAACAATCAAATCAAGCAAAAACTCTTTGTTACTCTTCGAGAAACTACACTGAGAAAGTTTTTCAAACATTTCCTACTCTGAAACCATACAAAAATGCTGCAACCAAACACTCCAGAATGAGTAGGAACTTACAAGAAACCTAGCCAGATTCTGCAGATTACCAAGCAAAACAGCCTTTGCTAACACCACGTATTCAACCAAACGGCGTCGGTTTGGACTGCGCACCGAGTCCTGCACCTATCACCTATAATATAAATATTGAGAAAAGAATTTAATTTTGTTGAAGATCGAGAAAAGAATTTATTTTTAAACAAGAATTTAATTAAATGAATTGGATAGACTAGATCGAATCACTCATGGGTGGATGGAGAGCATCCATCTAGATGGGTGCTTTTACTCGAAAACGACGTCGTTTTACGTCGTCTTTATTAATACGCTCCACCATTTTTTAAATAAATAATAAAAAATTTAAATTTTAAAAAAAAATCAGAGAAACTTCTAAAAAAATTATTTAAAAGAAAAGACCAAATTAAAAATTAAAAATAATTAATTTATAAATTTATATTTTTATATTCATTAAAAATTAGTTTATTCATCTCATGAACATATTATCAAATCTGATGAACATAGAAGCTCATCTCATGAACTTATTATCAAATCTGATAAAAATAGAACTTCATTTGATGAACATATCATATGATGAACATCAGATCATCTGATGAACATAACAGTTCATCTGATGACCATGTCATCTCATCTGAAGAACATGTCATCCAATGAAGTTAGCTTGTAGTTAATCTGATGAACATATTATCAAATCAGATCAATATATATTATCAAATCTGATGAAAATAGCAGCTCATTTGATAAATATATCATCTGATGAACATACAAATTCATCTAATGAACATAACAGCTCATATGATGAACATAACTGCTCATTTGATGAACATAGCAGCTCATCTGATGAATATATCATCTGATGAACATAACAGCACAACTGATGAACATATCATTTCATTTGATGAACATATCATCTAATGAACATATTATCAAACTCGTTGAATATAATAGCTCATCTGATGAACATATTATCAAATCTAATGAACATAGTAGCTCATCTGATTAACATATCATCTGATGAACATAACAGCTCACCTGATGAACATAACTGCTCATCTGATGAACATAACTGCTCATCTGATGAACATATCATCTCATAAACATATCGTCTCATCTTAACACTATAACAGCTCATCTGATGAACATAAGAGTTCAGCTGATGAACATATCATCTAATAAATATATTATCAAACCTGATGAATATAATATCTGATTAACAAATTATCAAATCTAATGAACATAAAAGTTCAGCTGATGAACATATCATCTAATAAATATATTACCAAATCTGATGAATATAATATCTTATCTGATTAACAAATTATCAAATCTGATGAATATAGTAGATCATCTGATGCACATATCATCTGAAGAATTTAACTGCTCATCTGATGAACATATTATTAAATATGATGAACATATCATCTGATTAACATAATAGCTCATCTGATAAACATATCAGCTCATATGATGAATTAATCATCCAATGAACATGATTAAAATTAAATAAATATTAATATAAAATATTAATTTTATTTAATAATTTTTATTTGAATTTTTATAATCAAGATAATATATATGTTTTTATTTTTTTGAATTTTTTGGATTTTTTTCTTATTTTTACTATTTATTTGAGAGAGGAATGAGTGTTTTAATGAAAATGAGTCAAATTACTTCATTTTCGAGCGAGAGCACGCATCTAGTTGAGTGTTTTCGGTGCATCCAAGAAGTTGCGGACCACATCTGCTCAAACTCAAATTTAAGAACCCATTAGAGTCTATTCATATGCATTTTTGAATCTATTTGAGTATACTCCCTCCGTCCTCTAATACATGTCGTTTAAGGTTAATTTTGAGTAGATTAAGGTGAAGTAAATGTTAGCGGTTGAACAAATTTAGTGAGTGAGTAATTG
This sequence comes from Kalanchoe fedtschenkoi, assembly GCA_002312845.1. Taxonomy (NCBI): domain Eukaryota; kingdom Viridiplantae; phylum Streptophyta; class Magnoliopsida; order Saxifragales; family Crassulaceae; genus Kalanchoe; species Kalanchoe fedtschenkoi. The sequence continues at coordinate 3,777,300 of NQLW01000040.1, read as the reverse complement.
GTGTTTTTTTAAAAAAATTCGTGCAAAAAGTAAAATTGGTTGATTATTACTGGTGATGAATGATTTTTTTATTGATTATGATAAAGAAGTAATTAATGTTTGACGTTTTAAGGTTCTTGCTGATATTAAATACACATTGAAAATTGTTAAGTGACGAGTAAAATTGAACAAAAAAAATCGGTTAAGTGACATGTAAAAGAGGACAGAGGGAGTAAATCTTAGTCTAAATTATGTTTAAGGGTAAACAATCTCAGACAAATTAAAATTTTAAAATAAAATATTTTCATAGAAATATAAATAATGAAAATTATAGAGTAATAGTGATAAAACTAAAAATTGACAATATAAAAATTATAAATTTATATAATTTTTTATTTTAATTAATTAAATTTTATTTATTCTATTCTATTCAATAATTGAGTATGTGAAGAACAAATCTAGATCTAATGATTAATCTGAGTCCGCATAAAATAGATCAAAATCTAAATCTTGCTAAAGGGTCTAATTTGTACTAATTGACCCCATAAATCAAACTACACACACCTTTGTTAAAATTGAAGGTTGTTCGATTTTCATTTGAGTTTATTCTTTTTCTTATGAGAATTTAAAGTTTGCGGACTTAAAATCAGATTAAATTTGAAGGAGCTTTTTCAAAAACACTGAAACATGATAACAATTGATAATAGTAGAAATTTGAATAAGAGTTAGATTTGAATAACCAATAATAGTTTTACATAAAATATGAGGCTTTTTTTGTACATAACTATGGAGTATGTTTACGCCAGCGCTTGCATTCGATGAAGCTCTAACTTTAAATGACGTTTTTTGGTATCAGGTGTCATACATAAACTCAACATGGTACTTATACATACCAGCACCGCATATATGATAAATGCCGTGAATGTTTAAATATTAGACGGTGTCTTTGAAATGTAAGCGTCATCTAAACACTACCAGAAAAAAGATTATTTTACGGTGCTTTCAAAAGACGACACTTATACATTAGACGTCACTTTTTTTCTAAAAAGCTCCATTTTAAGTGTCATTACGCTTAATCATATCGCAGTGCTTATGTCCTAAAAGTGTTGTATTCTATATTAGGTGAAAAACAGCGTCGTTTAACTAGGACAAGTTGTTTTAAGAAACTTCTGGTTTTAAAGCACCGTGTATTTAGAAACTTTATTTGGTGCTTTTTAGGTACAAACACTGTGTAGTGGAATTTATAATTTGAAAATTTTAAAACAACATCGTCAGTGATGATACTTTTAAATTATCTCTATGAATATATCACTTCCTTAATCTCTTTAGAGTTACCAAAAACAAAACATTATCACTACATGTGATGTTGTTTAGGTCATATTGGGGGATAAGATTTCTGCTCAGATGATCCCGAACAACATCATTTGTGCTGACAAAACTTATAAATTTTATAGGAGGAGATGTCACCTTTTTACAAGTTGGAAAAAACTCATGCCTGTTAATTAATGGGAATTGGTTTAGTCTATCCAAACCTCCATCGGAATAACATTTTCTCACCCCAAGTGATGTTGGCTGAATAGAGATAACTCTTAAGACGACGCGTATGGAAATAAAGCGATGTTATGGAGTTAAACTTTACAGGGCGTTCCATTTATAAAAATATCTTCTACATAGATAACACTTAAAACGATGCTTGTTGAGACAAAGTGACGTTATATAGTGTAACTTTACACAACATTCTATTTGTAGAAAGACCGTTGATAAGGATAACTATTAAGACAGCGTTTGTGGAGATAAATCGACGTTATATAGTGTAACTTTACACAGCGTGCAACTTTACACGTCGTGTAAATTGATACTAAATGTTCAGGTGAATCGACAATAATTTTTCTTGGAAGATGAATAGTGTTGAATGATAAACACCGCACACGTACAAATCTCGTAACCTTTATTATTTTTAAGTCCCTAGACACTCGACCTTAGTTTATCTTATTAAATCACAAAAAAAACTGATAAAAGTTGAACAACCTTTTGTACTCCGCCATAAATTGACGCAAGATCATACGGAAACACAATCACACCTACGTTTGGTGTGTAAAAACTTAACAACCAGCAACTCATCAGGATAGTTCTTTATATAAACTTACTCAATCGTGCTTTCAATTCACTTATGCATCAAATTTCATCTTTGAACACATCTCAACACTTCTTCAACAAAATATGGAGTTCCGCAAGCTTATCTTGACGCGAAGAGCCCCATAGAAGATTATAAGTTTGCATTACTCGATAAGTTATAACCAGTGCAATATTCAAAACTGATTGCATTCTATTAGGAGATATCATCTGGTTTTTTGACAATATATACGACAGTTATTTGTGTGATCATGTCGCTGGATTTACTGTACGAAATCTCATGCATTGTCTATGTACCCAGGAGTGCTGACGGTCGTATGTGTTTCTGTGTGGACTGACCAGAGTTTGAATCTCGTATAGGTTTGCGCTTTGGGCATGTAATCATCTTCCACCATGTATAAGAGGAGCACAAATTTTTGTTAAGGATGTTGGACATTATCATGGTTGAGATTGATGATTATCCACTGACAGATGATAATAAATAAACTTAGCGAAACCATTACTGTAAATAAACTTTTTGTGTATGTGCCATTCGTGACGCAACCGGTTTAAAAATGAAAATATATAATTTACAAAATTCTTCACAATGCACTTTTAGGTAAAAACACCTTTTAAAGTCACAAATAATAACAAAAAATATAATGGACGAAGCTTGTGCACCAAAACTGTCCTCTTAAGACCCGTCAAAAGACGACGATTATTAATGAAAGCGCCATCTTAAGATTCAAACTTAAGACGACGCTTTTCATCCAAAAGTGTCGTTCATTGTGAAACTTAAGATAACGCTTCTTGAGTGCAAGAGCCGTTTAATGTATGGTTTAAAACAACGCTTGTGACCCCTAACTTACTACGTTCATGCTTGTGAAACGTCATCATATGCACCAAATAAACGTCGTCATAATGTCTATGTGTATTAGTGGTAAAACCAAAAATTTTTCAAATCAGAAGTGACTATGCCCATTTCAAATAACTGCTAATTATTTGATAGCTCTGTTCACATTTAGATTTTGAAAGCTTTTTCCTTTACGATTTGAATGTAATGAGACACTAATATAACACAAGACCAGTCTCATTTGTAATAGATTTATAGGCAAATATAGTTCCAATCCTACTTGAGAGACCATGGAACAAATAAAATTGTAATTTATTTTGAACACAAACTGTCTATAGCTTAAGCTAATTCAAGATTCATATATCTAATTCACTTATATAGATCACTGGTTGAGTATATACAAATTTCTATAAATTTTAGATCTGATTCTTCAGTCAAGCAAAATCAGTACCTACAAAAGTTCACCATCATGACCAGTTAAGCAATTAAAAACCTGCTTCATAAAAAAAACCTACAAACATCAGAAAGAAATTGTGCCAATGAGATATATTTGGCACTTAAAGCATTAACTAAAAATAAACCCCACAACCTGTGTGTTCCTAGATACTATGAGAATCCAACTTTTCATCCAAAGCACTGCGTCAAATGAAGTCATTCAAAAAGGTGCATTCCGAAGGAGACAGTGAATCAAACAGCAACGACTTCAGCTCCTCACTGTCTTTGAAATCCTGCTCAATCGCTTCAGTTCTAGACATCGATGAGACATGGTTGACGCTGGAGGAACTGGTGCTGTATCGCCCCTGGCTGCTGCTGCTAGCACTGCCGGCAGAGTTGGTCAAACCGTTCATGATCATAAGACGTCTCTTCTTGTAGTTGGCTTTGAAGCAAGCTTGTCTGAGCCGCTTGGTCTGAGCTTCCAGTTGCACATCCGGCATCACCTCCATCATCTTCATCTGCCCCTCCAGCACTTGAACCGCACTTCGAACAGTCTCCTTGCTCACTGCTGGATTTGACTCCTTCTCCATTTCCTAATTTATTTTCACACGTCTCAAAAACCTGAACTGCATGTGACATAGAACATCGTTTCACGGAGGGTACGTTAGGGTTAGCATACCTGGACATTCTTAATGAGTGACTTGATGCTCATCAACTTGCGGTGAGGCCAGCGCCGCACACCCAGCTCGCGACATCTTTTCTTGAATAACGTCAGGCCGATGTTGAGCTCCCTGGCAGCCTGAGCGATGGGCAGGTAGAAATACTGTGACAGTATATCCCATGTCAGAAGTTCAGCAGCAGAATTATTGACACTCGCACTACAACGCCTCCTGCCTCTCTTAGCCTTTGATCCCTTCTGTCCAAGCTCAGTCTCAGCAACGTTGCTGTCCATGCTAAGACCCCCCCTTTCAAAAACTAAAGCAGAATAAACACAAACCATCTAACTGCAGGAAGCCCATCATTGGAGAAAACGAGAGGGAAAATGTTATAAGTATTAGTTATTCAAACCTAATGAATCATCCAACAGATGATGACCAGTTACATTAAATGATGCGTATGGAGAATCATACTGGTCAGACTCTCCATCCACCATCTTCACTGAATCATCAGCCGCAGCGGGGAGCAGAAGAGATTCATACTGAAACTCCAACAGTGACTGGAGCCCAACATCACTAGTGATACATACCAACACAAGAATAAATGAGGTCAGTTACACCAGAGGAAATCAGAGGACACCAGCCAGCAAATATCAACACTCAGAAATACAACTAAACCTGTAATAATCCAGCGGCTCAGATGATGCTGCTGACATGGCCAAAAAGCTGCTGTCAGTGGGTTGAAAGGGTGCATGAAGGAAGTTGTCCTTGTCCAAGCCGTAATCCATGGTGAAGCAACGTAGAAGATGATGATGATATGATGTAATAGAGAATGAAGAGGCGGAGAAGGCCAATGAGTTGCAGATGATAGAGATGAACTGAACTAGGGGTACACTCTTTATACAATGCTGAGAATGCATTCAGTGAATGAAACTTAAATGGAGGAAGATAGCGCAGCGAGCGCCGCCGAGGTGACTAACGGATGAGATAAAATGATTAATTTTCTTTTCTTTTTTGTTTTGGAAAATGATGATACATGCAAAGGGTGGGAGAAAACAATTATTACTTATTATTATGATTACTTAGTGGGGTATTTATTGAGAAAGCAATCATGATTAGTTTTGATTAACGTGTTAATTGTACATCTAATTATAGTGTTTTATTTATTCACCCCACTTATTTGCATATACTAACATTTACGCCACCCATAACCCCATAATAATAACTACGTATTTAATCCATCCTGCCTTATGTGATATATTCATTTTCAAGATATGTTTGTGTATCCCCCCGTATGAAATGTTTGTGTGAGTGGTTTTTAAGAAAGAAATAACTTTAAGAGATGTTTTTTTCAAGGACAAGCAGTATTATTGTAAAGGCTGTTTAAGCGGTTGATTAGTTCCTATGTGGTGTCAAAAGTCGTCTAGCCGATTACTCTCTCTCTGTCATCTTTTACATCTCGCTTCGAATTTTTTTGTTCATTTTTATTTATCACTTAATAATTTTCAATGCATATTTAATATAAACAACTACCTTAAAACGTCAAACATTAATCACTTCTTTATCATAATCAATAAAAAATCATTCATCACTAGTAATAATCTACCAATTTTACTTTTTGCACGATTTTTTAAAAAAAACATCAACCACCCACTCATTAAATTTATTTGACCGCTAGCATTTAATTCACTTTAATCTACTCAAATTAACCTTAAACGACATGTATTGGGACGGAGGAAGTATTTATTTTTAAATATTTAAATTAAAAATGTTCATTTTTAAATATATATTTATCTAATATTAGTTATTAAATATATTATTAATATATATAACTTCGTCTAACCATCTATTTAATCTCCACCCAACCGACTAACCGCAAATCATTATGTTCACCGCCTAATTCCGTCTAACACTTTTCACAACGCTTTCAAACAGTAATTGTTTCAAATAATTTGTAAGGATAAATTTGATTTTTCTTGTAAAATTTGTGTCACATAAATTAAAATTAGTTAAGAGATTCTTAAAAAAAAAAATACTTGTTTCAATAATGATGATTTTTTTTTTTTGCTTTTTATTGATTCCAAATTTCCATGACATACTAAAAGACTCTCTTTGAGAATTTTTTACGGTGATGCTTAGATTTTATAGAGCACCTTACATTTATATCAGTGCCAAGAGCCAATTATCACACTACTCTCCTAGAGTGAGTAGACAGAAGAAACAGATTCAGAAAAAAAAAATTGAGAGATTAAATTATTGTATATTTTCAATTTGAGAGAGATTATTTTGATTTCCAAAATATTAATAATGATTTTTTAGATTTTAAATCTTTAAAATAATACATGAATAAAATATTTTTAATTCATTATAGAACACTAACAATGCTTGTACATTTGTATTCATTATTTGGTTTTAAGGTTTCGCACTTTACTTGTTTTTATAATTAAATAGAAATGAAATCAAGTAATAAATTAGGTATATAAATGGATTTGTGAGACATGATTAATAACAGAAAACAACAAAGACAAGAGAGAGGGACAAAATAGAAGAACAATCTGATGATGATTATTCACTTTCTAGTTCCCCAAGTAAAATGACTGCTAATACTCGTCACAAAACTTTGCTTTTCCAATATGATCACAGCAGCGATGCCTTGCAAATATAAACTACAAATCTACAGCTACTATTGGACATAGATACTATATCATCATGGGATCTAGCTAGCTATTTCCATTTTGCTAATAAAATTCTATCATAAATGATAAAGACATGTCATCCTCTAGGGTTCATCTGTTTTAGAGTCACGAGAAGATCGATAAAATAGGAGTATGATTCCTTTTGATAAGAAGTACTACTGTATGTTGGCTTTTAATTATTGACATTACATTTAAAATTTATGAACAATAAGTAGAAGCAGAAGTGAAAGAACTAACATTTACATATTGATTTAGGAAAAGTTAGACAGCAAAAGATTTTTTTATAGATTTCAATTGATTTTCTTGTTGTTTGGCCAGAACTGTAAACTAAAAAAACATTTATTTGCTTAATCAAAAGCATTTTATAATTAAACCCAAATTTAATTTACATCTAAATTTTTATCTAACTTTCTTTCCTTAATTTCGTTCTTAGGTAAACCAAAAATGAACCCTTTTCCTTTTCCCTTTCATTTGCTCTAAACCAAAATACCCCTAATTAAGTTAATTACATTCTGAAAGCAAATACTAATCAATTTATAAGTGAACCAATATGTTGAGACGCTGAGAATTTGCTTTCTTAAAATCACAAAAGAAATTCAAACACAAAAGGATCCTCTCCATTTCAATCCCCTACCTCCCAACCGAGTGATTTTTGGGTGGACTGTATCCACGTGGCGGTGGACACCATCAATGGAGAATCACCACGTAGCGCGTTGAAAAATCAAAATTATACATTACGATTTATCACATTAGTTTGAAATTTTTTTGACTTTTCAATGTGTCACGTGGCGACTCCCTATTAATAGTGTCCACCGCCACGTGATTGACACAATCCACTCAATAATTTCTCCCTCCCAAGCTCATATCATCAGAGCTTAGATGTGAAGACCGAAGACACAACATCTCATGATGTTGCCACCAAACTACTAGCTTATTGATCCAACCATCTGTACTGTAAGACCACAAAATCATACACTCATTTGAAAAGAATTTCGACCACATTGAAACAAAGAGGATCCTACGTACGTATTCTAGTGGCAATAGTTAAACATATATGTAACCCTAATCAAGACACTTTCCCCACAGTTTGGGAGTAGCGCGCAGTTTCAGAAAAACATGGAGTCGATGATGTTCTGCTGATCAAACGTCGTAACATCTGTACTCATGAGTTCATGAGCCGCTAGCTGATCCTGAGAAGTCCCACCAGGAGCACTGCTAGCAGCAGCATTGTTGCCCCCATCATCGAACATCAGCCATTTTTCCAGCAGCGGCACTTGGCTGTCCACATAAGGCTTGGTCTCCATGTATTCATCGAACTGATCATAATATTCCCTAGAGCTCGACGCACACGTTATGTTTCCAAACTGGTTCACGCCGTTGAACTGAGTTGCTGCGTAGCTTGATGTTGCCGCACTAGGCACTGCTGGCTCCTTTTTCTTCATCCAGCCGTCGAGCAGTTTAGATATATTGGCGGTGCTTGATGCATATGTAGTAGAAATAGTGGGAGAGGGTGTGACCGAATCGATGAAGCTATTAGAAGTACCGGCCATCAGTTGATGACGCGTCTGATCGCTGCTGGCTAGCTCAAGGTCAGTGTCATCGACTGCCAAAGCCCGAGAGAGGGCTTGTTTGGCCAAGTTGATATCTGTCTGTAGCCGCCTTTCCCACTGCCCTTTTGTGGCTGCTGATTGATCAACTGAATAGGATAAGAGACTGGACCCACCCTCATGATCTTCGCCGAGACCACAATGACCTAATTGATTCTTGATGGCCTTCTTCCTCAAATTGGTGTTCCAATAGTTCTTGATGTCATTTTCTGTTCTCTGAGGCAAGTACGAAGCAATGGCAGCCCATCTGCATTCAATTCAAACCACAATGCTATATAGTTCATTTATTCATGTAACAGCTCAAATCTATTAGTAGTTGCTCCGGATTTAAATCGAATTTCACCCCTGATGACATCTAGTAACAGTTTTATAAGAGCATTCGATGAAATATAAGTTCATATAATGTGAAATTGTTGGATCCACACTCAAAACCAATTGACAATGAGTGGGGGGAGCCCAACTATATATAAGGATCAATTTAGAGCTTCCACTGGGCGATGTGGGATAAACCACTATGCTCAACACTCCCCCTCACTTGCGAGGACCTTCGTTAACCTCGACAAGTGGGACCTCGTGCGGACCTAGTTAACCGTCACGGGCATGTTCAAAGAGTGCGGCCAAAACCCGCTCTGATACCATGTGAAATTGTTGGATCCACACTCAAAACCAATTGACAATGAGTGGAGGAGCCCAACTATATATAAGGATCAATTTAGAGCTTTCACTGTGCGATGTGGGATAAACCACTATGCTTAACATATAACTAAATGCTCCAAACCCTAAATCCTAAATATCCCCATGAAATCGTATCTAATTAGCAAGCACCAGCACCTGTGGCACTTGCTCTGAATTAGTTCATGGTCTGTTCGATACAGCTCATATATTGGATAAAGAACAAATATGGGACACATATGTTCTATATATACAGGGGTAATTTTGTAAAATGTACCTAGGATTACTATATGTACTGTGAAATTTTGTGTTTGAATTCGTTTACTATTTAGCTTGATAGTGCTAGCACATGTACCTATTTCCTAGAAGAGCTTGGAGATGAATGATCATCTTCTGTTCTTGGTCGGTGAAGTTGCCGCGCTTGATGCCAGGGCGGAGATAGTTGGTCCATCTCAGCCTGCAGCTCTTACTGCACCTCAGTAACCCTGCAAAGACACTTACTTGTATTCATACCGGCATATATGGCGAAAGTGTGAGAAGCCGACGAGATCACTCACATTCACGAAAGTGTGTCGTACCTGCGTTGGCTGGAACAGCCCGCCAGTTGGAAGCGCCATGCTGCTGAACGTAAGACACTAGAATGATGTCTTCCTCGGGCGTCCACGGACCCTTCTTCAACCCGCCACTGCTAGCACTGGCAGTAGTCTTGCTGCCGCTGCTGCTGTTGCAATGGCTGTGATCGTCACTGCGCGAGGGTGATCTCTCCATCACGAGCTGACCGATGATCTATATATGCAGGACTGGTTGTGGTTTTCTGTTGCGTTGAGATCGCGTGACTTGGGTATATATACGGGCGGACACACTGACTCGAAACCGGGGAGATGTTGACTGATGATAACTGGGGACAGATGGAGACGTAAAGCGTCAAAGGGCTGGCAGCGGAGAGCATTTAATCAAAGCCCCCCACATACCCACCTGGCCTCCATAACTCATCCATCCATCTCTCCTTCAAATAATTCATCTAAACTCTCTTATTCCATTAAAAGTTTCAATGGGCACTTCGAGTACTCCCGGATATACACGTTTAAAATTAATTTGTATAAATTAAGATAATATTTAATGCTAATGGTTAGACAAATTTAATATGTAAAAATTTAATGTGTATTTTTAAAATTTTATGTAAAAAATAGAATTGATGGAGGTGCATAATTATATTTTATTGATTATGATAATAAAACTATGGAGGAAAAATCAAAAGGGGACCTGAACTACCACTGTTTATCCAATTGCGGTTAAAACTGTCATAATTTCCAAAAAGGGTGCGATGAAAAAAAAATTAGACTGATTTTCTAAAATAAAATTCACCAGTACATTCTAAAACTAATATTATTATAAGACTTAGATTTATGTGTAAAAATTACGTCGTTTGGTTATAAAAAATATTATTTTCTTTATGTGCGCAAAACGATATAATTGATTTTGATAACCAAACGACGTAATTTTCGCACACAAATCTAACATAATAACATTAGTTTAAGAATATAATGGTAAATTTTATTTTAGAAAATCATTTCATTTTTTTATCGCACCATTTTTATAAATTATGGTAGTTCTGACCGTAATTAGATAAGTGGTGGTAGTTCAGAGCCATTTTTGAATTTTATTCCTAAAATTGTTAATGTTTGACTATTTAAGGTGATTGTAGACTTGTAGTTACTAAATATGCATTAAAAAATATTAAGTGATAAATAAAAATGAATAAAAAAATTTAATTAATTGACATATAAAAAAGAACGGAGAACATGTTGATGGTCAGCCTTATGAAATACTCCCTTCGTCCTCTATTACATGTCGTTTAAGGTTAATTTGAGTAGATTAAGGTATAGTTAATGCTAGCGGTTGAACAAATTTAATGAATGGGTGGTTAATGTTTCTATAAAAAAATTCGTGCAAAAAGTAAAATTGGTAGATGATTACTGGTGGGGAATGTATTTTTTATTGAATATGATAATGAAGTGATTAATGTTTGAAATTTTAAGGTAGTTGTTGACATTAAATATGCATTGAAAATTGTTAAGTGGCAAGTAAAAGTAGACAAAAAAATTCAATTAAGTGACGTGTAAAAGAGGAGAAAGGGAGTACAAGTTTCATGGATAGCGCATTCGGGAAGTGTCAGCGGCTTAAGAGTTAAGACACGTAAATTCAAACATGGCTCCATTTTCTTACTTTAATCACACATATCAGACGCTGATACGCGCAAGATCTACATGACTCGTAGCGGGTAGGTTGGAAGCTACAAATCTAAAATGTTTGCGTGAGAATAAAAACAAATTCTAACATTGAAATTAAATTTATTATGAGTCATGCTACGCACACTTTTGCTACACTCATATAAAGACTTAAATCTGAGACTAACAGATCAACGATGAGATATTGTTGAATCCTCAGCGTCATGAGTTGAGTCGAAACTTGTAGATAAGATGTCAATGACAATAACCCCTCTGCACAAATGTCAGCCCTCATTTATTGGCCGGGAAAGACATTGATTTCTTAGCGAATAACACAAGTTTGATCAAGTCAAATGTACGGGATACGTATCCACAGGCAGTGGCGGAGCCAGGAAATTTTTTTTGAGGGGGCAAAATTACATAATAAAAGATTTGGGTTGAATTTGGGGGGGGGGGCAAAATTAAAAATTTCGTTGAAATTATACATATAAATTTATTTTTTATATATATAAATTTTTTTTTTACACTAGTCAGAAAAATTTTAGGTGGGATTCGGGGGGGCGGCTGCCCCCTTTGCCCCCCAGTGGATCCGCCTATGTCCACGGGCTTTATATACCTATGTCATAAGTCTTCTTAGGATGGGATGATATTATTAATATCAGCCCCAGACTTGTTGGTTAGTCCCAGACTTACCATCTTATGATTCTCATGGGAAGAACGAGTCAGCCGAGCCACCATTCATTCATTATAATTCTCTTCTACAAACTTCGATTACAAAACATTGTACGTATAGCATCCTATGCGGTATATGATCTCAAATTCGGGTGTACAAAACAAGTTTGAGTCGGTTGCCGATAGAGAATAAAGAATTGGATAAAGTTAAGTTAATTTTTAATTAGGTTAAGTATTGAAATTTCAGCTTTGAATTTAATATCTTATACTTGTATATGAACTTTTTTCCGTTGTTTGTAATATATTTTTATTAATTTTGATGTATTGTGAGTTGTATTGTGTTATAATGAGATGTTTTAGGTTGAATTCATATTATAAAATTTAGATTTTGGTTTTAATTTGTGATATAAAATGAAAATATGGACTAAATTTAAGAATATGGTCTCTTTGCCAATGCAAATGATATGTTGACATTGGCCTGGTTCAAAGTTAATGCTACAAAAACCAGGCTGGTGGCTCATCATGTCAAACAGGGTAGAGAGTTGAGAGTTGTGTCATTGGGATGATTTGATGATCCATCAATAGGGGCGGTTGAAGTAGTTATGATGTACCGAACTCTTGTTTTGAATAAGCGCGTAATTAAAAAATTGATCGATGTTGTAGGAAGAGAGTACATCATTTTATCTGCATTGTAACAGATGGCACGATGCGAAATTGACGTCGACTTTCTGACGGTTGGCAATAGTCTGGTCACTTGCCGCGCTTCTAATAATCGAATCGCTTTCTAAAAATTGTCGGATAAGAGGACGAGTAGGAGGAAGTCGAGACCACCTTAATCAAGAATAAGAAGCTGAAAGAAATTAAAAGGGTAATTATCCTACATTCTCCAATAATCTCTAGATATTTTGATTAAAGAGAGAGACAGTTTGTCCTTGTGTTATGAGATTGAATTTAAGATTGACTTTTTGCTCTATCTTAATTGGACATTGGCTTATTGATGGATTATTGAATTCAATCACTATCCGACAAGCAGACAAAAAAACACATATAAGGTGGACTCATTCAAACACCAACACAGTCGGCATCCATTCTCCATTCCAGGTAGTGACGGTTGGGGATGGCAATGATACACTGTTAGTGATATTATCATATTCTATTTGATTCAAAATATATCAAAATTATATATGTTTCATAATTATTTAGATTTGTGAAAATCAAAATCATACACGTCCTCATCGAATTTCGATTTAACCACGGATAACCATTAACCATCATTAAAATATTAAAAAAAAAATCTAAAACGACTTTGATCTACCGCGACTTTACTTTTAACTCCTCTAATTTTCAAACAAAATGCTACATATTAGAATATGATCAAAATTTAAAGTATTTTTAATCCCATTATGCCACCTATCATGTCGCTAAATTTACCTTATCATTGTTTTCACCCCGATCCAAGATAGGTCATCTCTAAAAAAATCAAACCCAAATCCCAATCTCAAAAATCAACAAAACAAGTTGAATTCTCAAATTTAGAGCCTTAATTAAAAATCATAATCTACATATGTAAATTCAGTCTACCTTTTTGGAAATGAGAGTCACAATCTTCCATTTAACAAGCGTGTTAATCAATAATCTCTTCCTCAAATTTGGTCGACTAAGAATCATAAAGATGGCTGCTCGTCCTTTAAACAATCCATCGCACAATGTTACACTTCATAGATATATTTCATGTAGTTTAGAAAAAAAAATTATGGATTCATCATCTACTCTCACTCCGCACCCCAATGGCAAAATAAAAATTCAAGAAAAATTATTCATCTTCAGCACGGTCGGCTTCGATACTGTACTAAACGCCTCCGTCTAATTAAGGTTTAATATCATAAGTTTTAAATCTTAGGTCAAATATTCTATCGAAAAAGTTGAAATTTTTATAAAAAATGACAAATTCGTTATCTGAATCATGACGTAAAAACTCCATAGCTGATATTTCCCCAATATATCATAGCTTGAATTCAATGAAGAGAGATATAGACGATATTGTAAAAATCAGTAATTAATGAAAATGCGGAATAAATGGCAGTGTAGTAAAGAGATCAAACATGCGAAGTGACATATTAGATGTTCTTAATTTAGTTTTATAAGGTTTTTTTAACAGTTGGAATTGCTTTTAGTTTATTCATATGATCATAAAAAATATAATAGGTTTATAGTATGATTTGGTTCGGTTTAATTTGGTCTATATATAAAAAATCAAATCAAATTATCAGTTTTGGTACACAATAAATTGAAACTCCCTTATTTAATTGGTAAAACCAAACCAAACTAATCGGTTTAATTTAATTTGATTAGATTTTTTGATTCCATCTTACACTCCCACTCCTTTTAACTTACTTTTCTGTAAAGACAATTTCATAGAGTTACATAAAATAAACATATAGAAGTAATATACTAATGATAAATTAAGCCCATGAGATCAACTCACATTGAATTTTTGACTGAAAAAATTCATACAAATGAATAGAGATTAAGAAAAATATTACAGTGTATTTGAAATTTACTCTTTCACTAAAGTTACAATAGTTTTCAAATATTGTTTGAAAATAATTAATATAACATGGTGTTAAGAAAATAAACAAATCATACTAAAGATATGTGACATTATCTTCATCAAAAATCAATATCACATATAAATATAATAAGTAAATCCAAACAATACTCATATTTTTCCAATATTTAAATTAAGAATTGAGAATGAGAAATGACGAAAAATTATATGGTGATTTATATAATGTAATGTTGTACATTATGAATGATTTACGATTCAATTTTGAGAGGAAGGTACCGGACATACGAGGCGGGTACGACAAATATCATACTCTTAACCTATCTGTCAAATTTCCTCAATTCGGTTATATTTTTCACCATAAATACGGTCAACTCGGTTAATAACAATATTGATCAGGCTGGGGGCGATGCGAGGATCGGGGCGGGATGGTCGAATCGATCCTTAATAATGATATTACTAGAAAAGTAAATAAGTAGAGTTTAATTATTTATGTCAAGTTTTTCCATATTTTAAAATTGATAATAAATAATATTTACTAGATATATTTTTTTATAATGTTTATACATTTTGAAATATTATTTAAACATAAAACTACATCAAGATAAGAAAAATTCTATAATGAATAAAAAAGCATTACACTCATATTCAATTCAGCAATGAGAAATAAATTATATGAATTTTTTTGTTGAAATAAAGCTTTTACAAAGCATAACAATTTTTTAAGTTTAAAAAAAAACACTAAATACGGATGAAGAATGCTCCCGTTGAATATCGTTTTCATCGTGAACACTACCAGATTAAGTTAATTTTTCGGTCATATTTTTGGCCGAAAAAGCGTCGGAAAACAGGTTTCCGGTAAACTATCTGTCACATTTCCGGTCTAAACTGTACAAATTATGGGCGACATCTAACCTCCGCTAGATTTTAATGCCATTTTTTAGTCTCTCCCTATATCCGGCCAGTATGTGGCCAATTCGCTAGGTAGATTTTCTATTATAATTTTTTGCTTTTTTTTCGGCAATGTTGCTGTGAGAATACATAATATTTTTATTAAAAATTAAATCTAAAAATGTTTTTCAATTTATGTTACAGATTAATATACCTAAACTTATTCCCTTGCTACACGTTGCTGATTACATATATGCAATGCTTCGATAAAAACTTGAGGATCTACACTCCTTCAGAAAGGAACTACCTAAGGATCTGCATCAACTAACTATGCCGGTCTCTAAGAACGGCAATGCCCATGAAGGATGAGTCGGCCCGCTCTCTAACTGCCTGCGCCTCTGCTCTCACAACTCGAGCATCCTCTGCAAGTCGACTCAACATGGACGGATCCCACTGATAGGAGTATGAGAGTTCTTCTGTGTGCAAGAGGCCGTTGTAGACCCCTGTGAACCGCTCGCCAGCCATCTCTTAGAAGTGTGAGCCTTGAATATTCAGACCATGACCATGCAGGGGATAGACGCTCGGGGACTCACTGAACACGTTGTCTCATATCCTCACCTCCTACATTGCTCGTGGCAATGAAGTAAATGAGAGTCCTCTGCCTCAAGATAAGCATGTTAAGATCCTTCTATAGTCACCAAGGAAGCAAAATATGGTTAATTAGTAAATAACACAAAAAAATTTAAATATGATTGACAAATTATAAATGTTTGAATTATTTAAAAGTCAAACTTGTCGTGAAGGAGGGCGTTGCGCATTATAAAATAATTGAGGTCCATGTAGCAGGCCTGAAAGTCAACTCGGATGCTGCCAAGAGGAAGTTATGGGGATCGAAGCCTCAGCAACAATTTGGCTCTCGGTGGCTCGCTGCAAATCGAATGGAGCAGCCCGACAAACACCCACTTCTTAAATCCAAGCCAACAGCACCAGCAGGGCCGGCCCTAGTATGAGGCCATATGGGCGGTGGCCCAGGGCCCGGTTCCTGAAGGGGTTCATTTTTTTTTAATTTTGTGTATTAGCAGCCAAACAAAATCAAAGTGAAATCTAAGTTCAACTCTTGACCTCTGTTCTAAAAGGCGGTCGCCTAGTCTCTGGGAGTTGTAAAAATGCCCCGCCTAGCGCCTAATTATTTTATATATTTTATTTTTAAAATAAAATTAAATTTTATAGGTATAATTTTATAATTAATTATTAAATATATTATTAATATATATAACTCCGCCTAATCATCCGATTAATCCTTCCGCCTAATCCCCGCCTAGCCGATTAGTCGCTAGGCCCCAAGCCAACCGCCTAGGACCGCCTAGCGCCTTTTAGAACACTGCTCTTGACAGGCTACTGGGAGGATGGAGGAGACAGTCAGACGGCACGGCTATTGATTAACAGCAAGCGACTATCTCGCAAGCAGGAAATCGACAGTCCCATTGTCCATCTCTCAATATTACAATTTATAACGGTAAGTTTTCCATCCATTATCATCGATAAATTACCAAACTTTTGTTTTCTCCCAAATCTCATTATAAATAACGTTGTACTACAGTTGAACATCAACAAAACAACATATCTTAGCTTTCAAAATTGAGTATTCTATGTAGCAGTTTTCTGAAATATTAAGGTTAAGTTTGTGAAGATTGAAGAGAAAAATGATTTGACATCGCCAAATTAGGTCAGTTTCCGAATAGCAATTTTCTATTTTTTTTAGCAGATTATTTGATGTATATGATTATTTGGTGCAATCTACTATGCATTTAATCTACTGCCATTTATATTACATATTTTATAATCTAATATATTCATTTATAATCTCATTACAAACATATTCATTTTATTGCAGGTCATTTTCATTATTAGAGAATATTGACTATGATACTATATTTAATGATTTAGCTTTAAAAAATGTGTGGAAAAAAATTTAGGTGATTTATTTGTGCTTTTTGAGTTTGCAGGTAAAGAATATGAAATTAGTTTCCCTTGAAGGTAAGACAATGAAGAGAATGAGATGTTTTCTTGAAGTAAAGAGAGAATATAAATAATGTTGTAAATAACTCATACTTTTTGTGTCATATTTAAAAATTATAAATAGTTATTATTTTAATATGTGTACAGAGTGTTTAAAATTTTGATTTAATATGTATGATTAGAAATGACAGAATTTTATGTTTGTGTGAGGCCCCAAATTTTTTTCGTCTTGAATCCTAAAATTGTCAGGAACGGGCCTGACCGCCTGAGCACTGACTGCCCCTAAGGATTCACTGTGGAGTATTTCTTCACTCTTCTGGGGCCGTGTCGCCAAGTCACAGGAGCCGTCAGATTCTAGCTCTCTCAAGCACAATGCCAACATAGTATTGTAGCAGACCATGCATCTAAAATCTGCATTCAGACTGTGTCTGGCTAATTTGCTATCCCAGTAATGTCAATGGTTTTGCAGTTGTGTCTTGCCATTCGTAGATGTATCTGTCTTGCTCTGAGGTTGGAAGTTGCACTCTGAGCTGAGAGATGGTAATGGTTTTGAGCTTTAATAAACTCAAAAAAAAACCAAAAAAAAAAGAAAATAACATAAACATGATTCTTGCGCTATTTTTAACTTTTTGAAATCGAACTTGGTTCAATAACTAAACTTCTCTAATAAAATATATTTGAGTTGTTTAAATATCAAACTTAGCATTTAAACAATTCAAACATGATTCTTGTCCTATTTTAAAGTTCTTGAAATCGAATTTGGTTCAAAAACTCTGATTTTTCTAACAAAACATGCTTGAGTCATTTAAATGTCAAATTGACATTTAAATGACTCAAACATAATTCTTGTGCTATTTTCAAATTTATGAAACCGAACTTGATTCAAAAACTCTAAATCTGTAATAAAATATGTTTGAGTTGTTTAAATGTCATGGCATTTAAACAACTCAAACATGATGCTTGTGCTATTTTAAAATTCCTGAAACCGAATTTGGATTACACAAATTTATCCTTTTTGTTTTATTGTTATCATTTTTACATCTGCTTTTGAATTTATTTTTTTCATACTATCGTATTTTTAATATTCTCGATTAACAAATGCAAAAATTGTGAATATTTTCACACTTATTAACTGTGAAGATTACACATAAAAAATTTCACTGCTAACAATAGCGAAATTTTAAAAACATATAAAGAAATGAAAAAGAGTACTCCCTCTGTCATCTTTTACATGTCACTTAATCGAATTTTTTTATCAATTTTTACTTGTCACTTAACGATTGTCAATTCATATTTAATATCACCAACTACGTTAAAATATCAAACATTAATCACTTTTGTATCATAATCAATAAAAAGAATCATTCATCACCAATAACAATCTACAAATTTTACTTTTTACACGAATTTAAAAAAAAAACATCAACCACCCACTTATTAAATTTATTCAGCCGCTAACATTAATTTCACCTTAATCTACTCAAATTAACCTTAAATGACATGTATTAGAGGACGGAGGGAGTAGTTTTTAGAGCCAAGATATTTACGGTTATGAACTCAAAAGTGTGACTATACACCATTTTCGCATTCGTTAATTGCAAAGATCAAGCACAGTATATAAAAGGGCAAACTATAAAAGCATGCCCCTAATTATTATTCATTTTCAAATTAAATGTTGAATTTCTTAATTATTTAATTTTACTATCAATTTTTTAATTCTTCAATTTCAGTACTATACACTTAATAAAATAAAATAAAATATATATAAGATAAATTTTGTGTCTGATATGTATATGCGAAATTCAAAATTCTAGATAAAGAGTTGGACTTACAAATTAATTATCATATTTCATGTTAATTTCTTTTTTATATTAAGTTTATAGTACTAAAATTGTAGAATTAAAAAGTTCAGTACTAAAATAAAAGAATTAAAAAATTCAATACTTAATTTAAAAATGAATGTGAATTCGTTATATATTTTTGTAGTTTACCCCTAAGAACACTAAAAAGAATATAAACAAAAAGAAAATAAAAGTAAAGATGATAAATTATTGGAAAACAAAATCAGAAAGAAAAAAATGTACACATGTGAATCGATCAGCCATCTGCTGGCGACTTGCAAGACGCTCGCAGCCTTCAAGCAAATTCAAGCTTATGCTTACAAATCAAACATCTACTCCGACCCATTCGTCGCCGGTAAATTCATCCTCCATTGCGCCATCGCCAGCTCCGACGCATTCCACCATGCATTGCGCCTCTTCCTCGACGTCCCCGCTCCGGACGTCTTCATGTGCAACGCGATCATACGCGGCCTGTCTGAGTCCGAGACTCCCCAGAACTCTATTCCCATGTACAGTAAGCTGCGGAGGGAAGTGGGGTTCGGGCCGGATAGTTTCACGTTTGCGTTTTTGCTGAAGGGCGTGGCGAATTACAGGTGCTTGCGAGATGGGGTCCAGCTGCATTGCCAGGCGGTGAAGCACGGGCTAGATGGTCATCTGTTTGTCGGGACGACGACCGTGAGTATGTACGGGGAGTGTATGTGTGCTGGTTATGCAAGGAAGATGTTTGATGAAATGTTTGAGCCAAATGTGGTGGCTTGGAACGCCTTGGTTACTGCTTGCTTTAGGTCTAATGATCTGATGGCCCTGGAGGCCGTGTTTGGCGAAATGCCTTTTAAGAATGTCACTTCTTGCAATGTTATGCTTGCTGGGTATATGAAAGCTGGTGAGACGGAGGCTGCTACGGATTTGTTCTCAGAGATGGATGTAAAAGATGCTGTGTCGTGGAGCAGTATGATTGGTGGGTTTGCTCACAATGGCTGTTTCAATGAGGCTTTTGGAGTTTTCAGGGGATCTGTGCGGTCAGGTATTGGAGCGAATGAGGTCAGTTTGACTGGGGTTCTTTCAGCATGCGCGCAAGCTGGAGCATTTGAATTCGGAAGAATTGTGCACGGGTTGAATGAAAAATCTGGGCTTAACTGGATTATCACAGTGAACAATGCACTTATAGATACATATGCTAGATGTGGCAATGTGGCCATGGCTCGCTTGGTCTTTGACTCTATGCCAGATAAGAGTAGCGTTGTGTCTTGGACATCAATGATAACCGGGCTCGCAATGCATGGATGTGGGAAGGAGGCGCTACAATTGTTCCACCAAATGGAGAGCCATGGAGTTAAGCCTGACGGTGTCACGTTTGTATCTATTTTGTATGCATGTAGCCATGGCGGATTTATTGAACAGGGGTCTACCTATTTTTCCAATATGATAGAGATCTACGGAGTAGAACCATCCGTCGAGCACTATGGTTGCATGGTTGATCTGTATGGTCGATCAGGTCAGCTTGAGAAAGCCTTTGACTTTGTAACTAAAATGCCGTTTTCCCCTACTGATATTATATGGAGGATACTGCTAGGGGCCTGCAGTATCCACGGTAATGTTAAGTTGGCAGAACACGTTAAGGGAAGTCTCGCTTTGGTTGATCCAGACAACTCTGGTGACGGTGTCTTGCTATCAAATATTTATGCTACTGCAGGCAAATGGAGGGATGCTGCCGGTGTTAGAAGATCAATGGAAAATCAGCAAATAAAGAAAGATCCCGGTTGGAGCACGATTGAAATCGACAAAGTATTGTATAGTTTTGTAGCAGGTGATAAACGAGACAAGATAACAGAAAAGGCTCATGAGAAGCTAGATGAGATAATGCTTAAGGTAAGGGTAGAGGGAGGTTATATGCCTGAAGTTGCCACTGTATTGCATGATATACAGGAGGAAGAAAAGGAAGATGCAGTAACTAGACACAGTGAGAAACTCGCTCTTGCTTTTGGATTAGCACGGTCACGTGAAGGACGTACTATTAGAATAATGAAAAACCTGAGAGTTTGTCGGGATTGCCACACTGTGATGAAGCTGGTCTCTAAGCTGTACAGAGTACAAATTGTGTTAAGGGATAGAAGCCGCTTTCACACCTTTGATAGTGGATTTTGTTCATGTAGAGATTACTGGTGACTGAAAAAGGTGCCAGCGATATGTTACCAGTTCCATCAGTCCAGAACCGTCTGATTAAATTTGATCCACTGAATAATGATTTAAAAAGCCGGATGCTACATGGGTTTGACTGTGGACGCCATGGAAAATACTGAGAAGTTCTGCTGTTTCTTACACTGAGAAAGGGATGGTGATTGACAAACAGGGAACAACACATGAGCCCTCAAACGAGAAAGGGTTCCCTTTATGGAATCATCATCATCTGCGTCGGAGAAATGTATCAGAGAAACAAAATGGTGAGTTATTGGTGAGAAAGGTATCAGTGAAACCGGTAGCCTTATCATATCTAGAAGTCTCACAATCAAACTTTTAGGCTGTGTTTGGTTTAGGGAAAATGAGAGGGAAAGGAAAATTTAAGGAAAAGTCATAGAATTCCATGTTTGGTTTGGGGAAAGTTTGTGGGATAGAAAATTGATTGAAAAATCTAAAAGAAAGTTAAGGTAAATTAAAGAGAGTTTTCAAAATTCCCTTCCATTTTCCATTCTAAACCAAACAAAGTAACATCAAATGGAATCCACTAGGATTTTATTTTCCCTCAAATTTTTCCTAGACCAAATATAGTCGTAGTGTCAGATAATTATTCTCCTTTTGTGTTTAGACGTGGCAAGTTGAGGAAAGGCTCTCTGACTGCATATATGAACCAAATTTTATATGGATTGTCAAAGAGATTTTTTGAATAAGCTGATTGTTAATTTTCTGAAGTTGGCTTTTTTTTTTTTTGTTGCCTGTTGATATAGCAGGTTGATGAATATTCAGGTTCAGTTATCTCACCCAAGTGGGAGTTTGTTCAAGGGTCTCGCAATCCATCTCTGAAACTATACATAGAATTGCAAGATTTCAGGCAGATTAGTGGTGTAAATGATGCGAGCCAGGCAAGAACTCCAGAAATGGATATGCAATCCGTTTCTTAATGTTTCTAGCTGTATTTGTTGAGTATAGTGATATTATCTAATATCGCCCAAGTTAAGTTCTTAAGTGATCCTAATATATGGTTGGATTCCCACTTATTGTCAATTAGTTTTGAGTGTGATCCGACTAATCTTTAGTATTATGTCCTGCAAACTGAGCTGCCGATTTCTACGTAATTGACTCAAAATGCCTGATTCCTTTGATGTGAAGTGCTCCAGGATGTTTACTTAAAGTGGTCAGCCATGAATACATTCTTGGAATTTAAACCTCATCAGCCTTTGACCATCGATTGGTTTGTATGGTCAGCCATTTGAGTTTTATTCGGGTCCGTTTTATCTTCAAAACATCCTTTAAAGCTCGACAATTTATTTTAGGGATAAAATTCAAAAGGGGTCTTGAACTATTATCACTTATCTGATTTGATTGCGGTCAGAACTATCACGATTTTCAAAAAGGGTACGATGGAAAAAAAATTAGACTGATTTTTTAAAATAAGATTTATTATTACATTGCTAGACTAATACTATTTTAAGACTTAGATTTGTATGCAAAAAATATATCATTTGGTTATCAAAATAAATTATATCGTTTTACGCACATAAAGAGAAAGATGTCTTTTGATAACCAACGACATAATTTTCACACATAAATCTAAGTCTTATAATGTAATGGTGAATTTTATTTTAGAAAATCAGTCCAATTTTTTTTCATCGCATTTTTTTTGAAAATCGTGGTAGTTTTGACCGCAATTAGGTAAGCAGTGATAGTTCAAGACTCATTTTGAGTTTTTTCCTTTTATTTTAACGGTGAGATTCATCCTCTGCCGGTAAGTTTTGCTTTAGTCTTCCACCAAATATAAAAAGATATGACTTGTGAAGAGTTGTAAAAGAACTAGTTTTTATCAAAATGAAAATAAGATTTAATATGTGATGTGTGAAAATTAAAAATAAAAGTAAAAGATAAGAATATGTAACTTATGAAGAGGGATAAATGAACAAGTTTTATTTGAACTAAAATAAGAGTTGAAACTAAAATAGATTTAACATATAATTTGTAAATAAAAAAGTAGAAGATAAAAGACTATTTGAAGATGAAAAATTAAAAATAAATTGTCAAGAGTGGGATTTGAACACCAAATATAAAAAGATATGACTTGTGAAGAGTTGTAAAAGAACTAGTTT
>NQLW01000040.1:3637081-3712512 GCA_002312845.1 Kalanchoe fedtschenkoi | reverse complement strand
AGGGAAAAAAAAAAAAAAAAAAAAGGCCGTGGCGTACCATAGAGATGATCACTGCATCCGCTTCCCGGCCTTGAAAGCTGTCGATAGTCGCAACCTCCACACCATCAGCCTCCGGATACTCGTCAAGCCTGTTTCTTAAGAGCTGTACTTGCGCAACGTAAGGGGATTGCACCGCGATGGTACTCGGCCGCACACCTGTAAAAGATATCTAAACATGAGCCCGGATGCTTCAAACCCAGAAGACTACTCAGGCTCATTTACAGACAGATGCAGAGAAAAAAATCCTTGTCGGATTCCGTACCAGAATACAGCAGAGAAAAGACGTGCTGCACTACGATATCCGCCTCCCCTTCGTTGTAAAAGGATCCGGTGCCTGCAGGGTCCAAGTACTCCTCGCAACCAACGGACAAGCTTCCGTAAGGCATTCTTGTATCG
This sequence comes from Kalanchoe fedtschenkoi, assembly GCA_002312845.1. NCBI lineage: Eukaryota > Viridiplantae > Streptophyta > Magnoliopsida > Saxifragales > Crassulaceae > Kalanchoe > Kalanchoe fedtschenkoi. The sequence continues at coordinate 3,712,077 of NQLW01000040.1, read as the reverse complement.
AGAAGTAAAAGCGGGCACTGTGTGATCCATGTCGGCTGCAACACCATGTCATAAGATGTTAGATAGTCGAACGTAATAGGATGGAGGCCTTCGAGCATTTGCAGTACCTTCACAAAGGGAGTATCGACGAGGAGATGAGAAGCGACGGAGGGGGAAGAGGTCAGCATTCCGCCATACATCTCCTTAGAGGCCCACCCAGCTATCGCATCATTCATTCGGTACTGTGTGGTCAGCCTGGTAGCATGGATACCGTCGTGCAACGCGGAGGCTCGCTCCATGAGGGATATCCCGAGGCCGCCTTCTAAAGCTTTTCGGGATAGTACCACCGGAGCAAGCTGGCACTGGTCCCCGGCTAGAATGCAGCGTTTCCCTTGCAAAATCGGGATCCAGCATGAAGGTTCGATGGCTTGTCCCGCCTCGTCAATCACAGCCAGGTCGAACGGATCCAACCTCCGGATCAACGGATCAGCAGCCCCGGTGTTGGTTGACAGAACGACTTGCGCGTTGGACAGCACCTCCTTGATAATCTCCTTCTCTTTCTTCTTCAAACTCTTTCCGAGCTGTTTCAGGAGCTGGCGAATCCCCGCGGCGAGCGAGTCATCGTTCAAACAATCCCTCAAGTCCTTCCTCAAATTCGCCTTCTTCCTCTCGAACTCCGTGACGAAATCCGCCAACTTGGATTTCACAATTTCAGCCAGCGACTTGGAAGCAACGACATTAGATATGCGAGCCGGGTTGCCAACCCTGACAATGTTCAACCCGAGATTGGAGAGCTTCTCAACCATGTTATCCACGGCCGCATTCGTTGGCGCAGTGGCCAGGACTCGTTCACCTTGTTGAACTGCGAGCACGATGAGTTCCTTGAGCAAGCTTGTCTTTCCGGTGCCAGGAGGTCCTTGGACTACCATCAACGGCCGCTTCTTGTTCAACCCCAGAGCGATTGCTTTCTTCTGGGAATCATCAAACATCTGATTGTTTAAAAGGTCATCATTTTTTACTTCCGTCCAATCCGCTAGATCACTCTTCTGCAACCATTCGATGTCTTCCTTGTCCCCAAAGAGCGTGGCAACCACGGCGATCGAAGGGTTCTTCTTAAGCAATCCATGCTTCTGCAGCAGCATCAGGGCTTCGCAGTTTCGCTGCAAAACGGAACATAAGTTGCCAAGAACAATGTAGGAACTGCGACAATAAACTCGAGCCTTGTCACAATCTCAACCAGTTAAAGAATTAACCTCAAACGTGAGAGAATCGGCCAGTCCCTGGATTCGGTCAATCCTGACACTTTTTCCAAACAGTTTGGAAAAGGTGGGATCACCGTGACGAGATTCCAACGCCACAATGATACTGCATCCATCTTCGCCGAGGTTGTTGACGAATCCCTGCATGCAGGATGTTGCGCCGGCTCCCCGGCTGTCACATACTCTTACACAAACCATGTCACCAGGAGAAAGATTCGTGGGCGGCAACCGGTGGCTGCCTTCAACCTTGAAAGTTACCAAATGCATTCCCCCCAAACCTGCAGATCAATCATTAAATTTGAGCAACCTGATGCCGGAAAATCGTATTGATTGAAATGACAAGTTCTATGTTTGGGCAGTGGTGAACCTATTGAAGAGCTGATTGCAGTAAGATTGCAGATGGTGTCACATAGCTCCTGCTGAGCCTGGCCATGGCTCACTATAAACTCAGGCGGTTTGGAAGAATCCAAAGTGTCGCCCGGGGTTGGGACAGCGTTCAGCTCTTCTTGAGTATATTCTAGCTCGGAGTCCCTTTCGATGCGCAGCAACTCAGACATGCGCTGAGCGAATTCATCAATCCTGCTTTGTATGGCCCTAGACCTGTCAAGATCCATCCCTAAAACACCATAGGCAGCCTTTGGTGGAAACTTCCGCGCAATCGCTTTATGCTGAGCTGCAAGTGATAAATCTCAGAACAATCGCAAACGCTAAAAGCAAAAAATCATGAAAAAAGTCGCAGCTGAAACCTGGAGAGATGAGGGGAATAACCTGAATTTGCAAGAACCTTGAGGAGCTTCCACGACTCGGTTTCACTCCAATTTTCAATCAGTGACTTATTCTGAAGGTCCACGAGCACTTCTTTCAGCTCACGTTGAAAGTGGTCGAATAGGGTGGGGTAATGCGTGCAGGTTTTCAGGCAGACCACTTCATGACCGCTCGGCATAGGAATGGCGATGAGGTAAGGCTGCGCCTGAATCACAAATGGCAAACCAGGTTCCATCTTTTGCTTTAGCTCATTAAACTCACCTTGAATCTCACTCATGGCCAAATCGGAGGCCATGGCTCTCATCCCTTGCCCCACCCATCTCACCACATTCTTCCCGAGATCCTTCCTTCCTAAAGGATCACCGTTTTGATGCAAAGTGCCGATATCCACAGGTTCCTTTTTCACCGCTTTCTTGACAGGCTTGGACACTGTCTTTGCCTGATCTTTGGAAACAACTTCATCCAGCTTCGGTGAAGTGGAAGTGATCACAGACAGGCTATCAATAGAGCCGGTATTAACACCAGGACTGACAGTTTTGGCAACGTCTCTCCTGTTGAACCCGCCACTTTTCCCACTGTTCAATCTCCTTGAATTTCTCACTTTCACAGTCCCATCAGCGCCGCCGCTGGCAGCGCAGCACACATATTGCTGAAACTTGAGCGCAGTAGGCGAAGAAACACTGGACGCATGATTCTCCCTAAGCAAACAATTCGACCCAAACCACAACAATGATGCTGCGTGTGCATTGACATTGACACTCCTGCGAAAACCGATACCAGCAGACACAGGTGAATTCATGGACACTCCCGCAGCTTCCATACCCAACCGCAATCACTCACTCAAAAATCCCACCAACTGAAACTTCAATCCTGTAAACTAAAACCCCAACTCAAGAAAACCTCAAACAGATGCAGTTCAACCCCCCTAATTCTTCCCCAACTCACCACCACCTTAAACCCTCACACAGAATCGAAATCCAACCAACCCAGTTCCACCCAGGCAATCAAACAGCTAAAAAACTAATCTTTACAACCCCTAAGCCTGAGAAATGAACTGGGATGCTGGATTCTGAACCCTGGTCACAACACCCGCAATAAATACCCTGACATAAATGAGATATTTTGAAGTAAAGGGGTAGTCAATAAGAGCCGCGAAATGTGTCTGAGGCCAGGGAAATCTCAGATAAAATCAAAACCCCAAAATCCAATAGAGGCTGAATTTAACAGAAGAAAGTGGTAAGATGAAGGAGAGAAAGTCGTTATCGGGTACCTGAGGGAGATTGCGTGGAAGGGCTGTGATTGGAGCATTGATGATTTTTGAGGGGCGTGTGAGAAGAGAAGATGATGATTTGGTAGGGCGGCAGCCACGAGTTGGGGGGCTCTACGTGGGCTTGTGTTGTTCTGTGAATTCGAATCTCGATGATTTTTTTTTCAAAATTTTTTTTTGCTTTTTTGTGAGGGGAAAATGTGGAAGGTCGAATCACGGCTCCGTCGGAGAGCGAGCGAGCGCCTCTGAGTGGAACTGGTTGGAGGGTTTGAGAGCTAACGTGGCTGCTTCCAACTCCATGGAAACTGCAGTCGCTTACCACCTTGTAATTTCTATTGTTTTTTTCTAATTTAATTTCAATAAATAAATTTCATTTATTAAAGAATTGGATTCTTTATCATTTCTCCATTTTTTTGCAATATCAAGTTCAATCATTATATGCCATAAAATTTTTGATTTTCAGAAAATCTTCCAATAAATATCAAATACTAATTTATTTATATAATCAATGATGCAACTGCACCTTTTTTACAATTAGTTTAAATTTATTTTATTTTTAAGTAATTCAATTCATAAATTTAAAGTTTTTCAATATTTTTCCTAATAAAACATATCATCACCGTATAACGACATTTCCAACAAAGTTTTACGAAAGAGGTTTATATCAGGTGATAAAGTTTATCTGGTATGAAGCTTCAATCGGTTTGTACTTCTTTAAGATGATATGATATCATATAGATGATGCGTTTAAATGAAGAAAAATAATGTTAGGAACTTTAAAACATCGTGTAAAGTGTAAACTTTAGATGACACTTTAGGATTATAAGTGTCCTCTTCATTTAAGTGTTGTCTATATTTAGGATTTTTATATGAATTGAGCCGAACTTTCTACGACACGAAGAATTTATAAGCTCTAAATAAATTATTTTTAAATATTTAAAATAAAAAGTAAATGAAAATTTTATATTTAATATGAAAAGATATAATATGATATGTTCTCTCCATGTATATATTTGTATAAAAAGTATAATTTTTAAAAAAAATAGTGACACTTATTATTTAAATTTATTTAATGAGTATTTACCTCATTACAAACATAAGTAAAATAAATACATAGAAGTCACGTGCTTCCACGTGATCGCGAGTTCCTGAACTTGCAGTCCGCTTCGAAGCGACTGTGTCCGTCTAGGGTTTACAGTAACATTCCATCTTCTTCCTCCGACAAAAAATGGCGATGCTGACGCGGAGCGTCCTATCCAGCTCCGGCAAGCGGCTCTTCGCCGCCGCCGCATCCTCCCACGCCTCCAGGTCCTACAGCCTGATCCCGATGGTGATCGAGACCTCGTCGCGAGGCGAGAGAGCCTACGACATTTTCTCCCGGCTGCTGAAGGAGCGGATCGTCTGCATCAACGGCCCGATATCCGACGACACGGCGCATGTCGTAGTCGCGCAGCTCTTGTTCCTCGAGTCGGAGAATCCGTCGAAGCCGATTCACATGTATCTCAATTCTCCTGGCGGAGCCGTCACTGCAGGTCTCACATTCAACTGAAACCCTTCTCTGATTTTTTTTTCCTATTTCGTAAAATTATTAATTTGGATTTAAAGTTCTGACGAAATTGAATTCTGGGCTAGTGTAAAGTTGGAGACATGGATTCAAATTTTGAGATTATAATGTGTCAGTCTATTCAATCTCAAGCTTGCTTCATAGTATGTTTGATTTTTTTTTTTCGTATGATTATTTTGTTGTCAAAATGTGTTATGAATTTGTTGAATTCTGATGCTGAAGAGGGGTTGCAAATACCTGCATTGTATGGTTGTTCAGTCCTTTTCTCTTTCTCGTGCATTTCAATTGTTTGATTTTTCAATCTTGATGTGAATCATATTCTTGGTTGGTATAAAGTTCAAGGCTTGGCTTTGAATTTCGAGGTTCTAATGTGATGATGATTTCAACATGGCACTTGTTTTATTGTAAATATTTGATCCCTTAGTTTCAGATGATTTTTTTGTGAAACTTGTTTGATCTTAGTGTGATTTCTTGTGCGAAATCGTTGGATTTTGACGCATGAAGGTGGTTTTGGATGCAGGTCTAGCAATATATGATACAATGCAGTACATAAGGTCTCCGATAAACACCATCTGTTTGGGGCAAGCTGCGTCTATGGGCTCTCTGCTTCTGGCTGCTGGGGCGAAGGGTCAAAGGCGGGCTCTCCCTAATGCGACGATCATGATTCATCAGCCATCTGGAGGGTACAGTGGCCAGGCTAAGGATCTGACCATCCACACCAAGGAGATTGTTCGGATTTGGGATTCACTTAACGGGTTGTACGCGAAGCATACTGGACAGCCAATTGAAGTAATTCAGAAGAATATGGATAGGGATTATTTTATGACACCAACTGAAGCGAAGGAGTTTGGGATCATAGATGAGATTATGGATCAGAGACCGATTGAGCTGGTCACCGATGCCATTGGGGATGAGAATAAAGACAAGCCCTCGGCTTAGGATATGCTGGTATTATCTGTATTTCATTTACCAAGCCTTTTAATGGATAGCGTTGGTTTACTTTGTCTGATCGGAGTCCCAATCTCGGTTTTTTTTTTTTTTTAAACTGAATAGCTTACAATACTGACATGTTGCTTCTGTGGAGTAGGTCATGTATGACAAATAATTTTATAGGTCTTGGTCTAAACATTTTACCCTCTGGAGTCGTACCATTGGCTGGTTAAAAGTAAGTTGTGCTCGGGCTGAAAGTTTTAGTAGTGTCCTAAGTCAATCAGTTCTTCCTATCTGGCGTATAAATGCGCCATTGACCCTCGGGTTACTTTGGCCGTGTGAGTTTGATTTTTGGGTGCTTGTTCAAGGGCTGTCTCAATGGATATCTCAGCAATGAGTTCCATCCCAAACTGATTAAAAGCTTGAAACCAGCCGTTGCAACTTCTGCACACTATTAGGCGTTGGGTGCTTTTTCAAGCATGAGGTAGATATTTTGTTGAACACTTACATTGTGTTAGGGTGGAGAGGTCTCTCCTCTCAATCCGGCACCTACAGCGGAACATCAACACGAGACACTCATACAAATAACACACAATTATATTAATAAAGAACAAAAGAAACACATGATATTTTTTAACGTGGTTCAGCTCTCCAACAGAATCTACATCCACAATTTTCACTATTTATAAATATGTATCACAAGAATGGACTCATCTTTCAACACTCTTGAATACAGACCTCTCAACTCTTTCATAGGTGTTGTTCTCTAATAAAAATTCTACAAAAATTATACACTACTCAAGAAGAATCTCTCACAAATTCTCCTGGAGGAACCCCACCGAGTCTCTCAAGTTATTCATATCACTAGAACATCTTATTTATAGGGTGTTAATACTAAATCAAATAGGATTTCTAATCTTACCAAAATAGTAATTTAGTAATCTACCAACAATGGGATTCCTAATATTAATCAACTTTCAAATAAGTTGATTTTCTCTTTCATCCTCATATTTAGAAATCTAGTCAATTTCCAACAAATCCTCCCTTGATTAGAATTTCTAAATATTTTCACCTTCATGTCATCTTTTGATGCAGCTTCCAAATCTGAGGAGTTGTCGCCATTTTCTATGTCTCCTCCCTCAACAAGAATATTCCGCATCCTCCTCTCTTGAAGATAGTCTTCACAACATCCTCCTCAGCATGTTTTTGTGAACACGACATCTTCAAGTTTCTTTCAAACTTTTCTTTCGCATGCCAACTTTGTGTACTGGTGCTTCTTCCCGATCGTAGTGAATGCTCTTCAAACCATCAGCTCTAATACCAGTTTGTTAAGGTGGAAAGGCCTCTCCTCTCAACACGGCACGCGCAACGGAACAACAACACGAGACACTCACACAAATAACACACAATTATATGAATAAATGACGAAAGAAACATGATATTTTTTAACGTGGTTCAGCTCTCCAACAGAGCCTACATCCACAATCTCCACTATTTATAGATATGTATTACAAGAATGGACTCACCTCTCGACACTCTTGAATACAAACCTCTCAATTCTCCCATGAGTTTTCTCTAATAAAAAACCTACAAAAATTCTACATCAATCAAGAAGAATCCCTCATGAACTCTCCTTGAGGACTCCAAGTGAGTCTCTCAAATTTTCCTACCACTAGGCAGTGTTCTAAAAGGCGCTAGGCGGTGGACGTAACGCCTAGCGGCTAATTGGTTAGGCGGGGATTAATCGGACGGTTAGGCGAAGTTATATATATTAATAATATATTTAATAATTAATTATAAAATTATACCTATAAAATTTAATATTATTTTAAAAATAAAATATATAAAATAATTAGGCGCTAGGCTAGGCGTTTTAAAAGCACCCAGAGACTAATCGGGCGGCTAAGCGGCCGCCGTTTAGAATACAGTCACTAGAACATCCTATTTATAGGGTAATACTATATCAAATATGATTCCTAATCCTATCAAATTAGTAATTTAATAATCTACCAACAGTAAGATTCTTAATATTAATCAACTTATTTGGAAGTTGATTGTCTCTTCCATCTTCATATTTAGAAATCTAATCAATTTCCAACACATTGTTCATAGGAGTGCAAGTGAATCAATACATTCTTGAGTTGTTCACGAACATTATTCAGTAAAAGGTTGGTCAAAAACTCGTTTGAGAAATATATAGTTGAACTTGATTCATTTCAAACTTGATCAACTGGGTTAAAAGCAGATATATAGTTGACTCATATTAAATTCACTGAAATGATCAAATAAAATTTGAGCGAAATTTTTAACGAATCAAGTTTGAACAATTTAGTAATCAGTTCAGCTGGATTCGCTAGCAACCCTGAAGGTTAAGTGGATTTTGTGCCTTATCACAGAAAAATTGTTTGATGTCCAGCCCGGGTTTGACAAACTCAGGAGCTCTCAGAATAATAATGATTACCAGCAGATAAGTCATATAGTTGCAAAGTGAGGTACTAGTTCCAGGCTTCTGTCAGGGGTCTATTGATGGGGATCTAGAGATGCAAAATTGTGCTCATCTTCTGAAATGAATATTTACAACTGATGGTTGCAGAAACAAGGTCTGCTGAACAGAGAGCGCCAGCGGCCAGAAAGGATGGAAAAGAAATGATGACACCTTCTTCGTCCGAGCATCTGCATTTGCAGCCTCAGAACCTGTTCACATTCGAACAATCTGATTACATTTCAGCTTGTGAAAATTAAAAATGCAGAGCTCGATTTTTTTAAAAAAAATTTCTATCAGAGCTTGAACCCAAATCAGAATTATAAATTAAACTATGGCATTCAAGTCACCTTCATCGATCCTCTGTAAATGGATTTATATACTCATCATTTGGAATTGTAAAGCCTCACCATAAATATGAAAAATGTCCCTACCTGGTTTAATTTTGAATTTGAGGGAATAAGGTGGCCTCCGTAGAATAAATTTGATCGGGTGATCTGTGCACTGTCTATGCCGGTCTGTTGCAGAAATGAGCTGAAATAGCAAGGTTAGAGAGAAATATTAAGTAAACAACTGAATGCCATTATTATGAACATCCCATGAGCAAGACAAAATTGGATGGTAGATCGAAGTCATCAACAAAAAGCCAAACCTTTTCGTCAAACCGAAATAGAGATTGGTCGAAGTACGGAGAAGGACTCTGAGATTGACAACTGAATGGCAAAGAGGCCAGCATTTTCTTCACCCACTGAAATACGAGTTGGTTAAACACGAAACAAAAGGAGCTCTCTACATAGAGAGCTTTTAGTGACGAGTTGCAGAAAAAACAGAGAAGGCGATCATATTACCAGATTTACCTGTGATGAACTTGTAGCTTTACTTTTGAAGCTCCGTAATTGATCAAGAGCATGAATATTGTTTGAGTGAGAGGAGATGAAATTCATATGCAAACCGTTCCTAGATGTAGCATGGAAATAATCACAGTATTTCTCAAACAAGAGATACAGCTCCTCTGACGAATTCTACATTAAATACAACAATATGTCAAGTCAAATAAAACAACCCAATAGGCCCTTTTTAATTTTCGTTTCATAAAAAGAAGAAATTAAACATATGTCAATACCTGATGGAAGGCAACTATTTCAGTAGTTTCCATGTTATACACAGCGAAGAATGCAGGAAGATTATCTGAATTTCGTGACAACTGCAAGTTTCAAAGCTCAAATTTACGACATGCCACACAGCAAGTGGACTTAAATCTCCTTATAGAGTAGTTATGGTGGTATTAAGTCGCAAATGTTTGACCGACATCGATTTGTTTTGTCAGAAACAAACTTCCATGTATGCATAAAAACTAGAATAAAAAGAGCTCATGCAACAATGCAACAAGAGCAGGAGGGCCTGAGGAGACACACCTATCAGTATTATCAAAGACATTGTTTTTAGAGGTAATTATTACATGTAATTCGAATTCTTCTGCACACAATTCTCGAATCAGACTGGAACTAGGAAAGCTGAAAACACGCTTAAAAGAGAAAGGAGAAAAAAAAAAGCTTACCCCTCCTTCAACACTGCCAAACTTGATCAACAGATGCTGGCGATCCAAGAATTGCACCTGTTGAAATTGTTTTAAAGACTGGAAAGTAAATAAATGGAGGGCATATAGCACCAGATAGCCAAGCCTACCTTCCAAATGATCAAGTCAACGTAATCCTGGAAGTGGAAGTAGAACTTTGTTTTCAAGCATTGAACCCTCTGTTGAAATAAGAAAAGTGAACACAGATCATTATATTGTCGAAAATTAAGTAGTACAAGAACATCTAAAATTAAATGATGAAGCAGGATGCAGAAATTCATAACAAATTGCAGATTGCCTTCGCAATTAAGACGAACAATTAGCATCAAATTTTCAAGAAAAAGAAGATAGATCATGTCACTTCCAGTTTTCTGTTTCCTTTTTCTTCACACACTCAACACAAAATTAAATTAAGGGCCCAACATGCCAAAACATGAGATTAAACCTGCCTTAGTCCTAATGCAGCTAAATTTCATCCGCCAAACATGTACCCCACCAAAAGTTCTAGCCCGAATGTAGATCCATCGGCCGATTAAATAGGCAAAAACCAAGACATATAAAACTAGGAAGCTCAAGGTAGAGACTAGAGTGTCAACCAGATTATTTCTCCTACCACAATGAAGACCTATTGGGTTTTTTTTTTTTTTAGATTCATAGCTTCTCTCTTTAGCTGATAGTTAAACTTGAGGTTTGACTGTACTGGCATTCATGGAGCGTAGAGTAGGATACGAGGTAAAAAAGAAAACACTTCATGGAGGGGAAAATTCAGTAGCTTTATTTCCATTTAGATTCCCAATTTATTATTTAATATCATTTGGAAATTAACCAGTAACCAAATTGACCTCAACAGAACCCTGCCAGTTGCACAGCTGCACTCACCAGGCATACAAGTATTTTTGATGTCCTTTCATTTGTTAGTCATCCAAACTATCATATCATGCACATGCATAGGATAAACAAAACTGTGTAAAAGGTATATACAAAGAAGATTGAGAGTGATATCAACCGCTACATCATCTGTTTCCTCGTTCCATATTCCTTGAAATATGAATGAAAGCAGCCTCTGTTTTATACCAGTAAGAAACAAATGGCCAGGAGCGGACTCATTATTCTGATGACCGTTCTCCACAGGATGCACAGGCTGATGATGCAGTTTGCTAGTGTCAAGGTGCGATGTATACTGCAATAGCCATTCACAATGAGAAAAGACTGCTGTTGTGACAGTAGATTCAAATTATTTTCTAGAGAAATGAAATAAACAACTGGATTTATATGCAGTAGTTGTGCTATAGAAGATTACGTGTTAGCCAATTGTGCATCAACATGTATCAGCAATGGAGGCATAAAATAAATTTCCAGCTGCGGGAGTTTTAGCCTTAAGTTCAAGCGAAATAGGAAAATGTTTTTCTTTTTCGGGAAGAAGCAGAAAAGCTATATAAAAAAATTTCTTTTACACAGAAAAACTTGTTATGGACAGATCTTAGCCGGACATCAATGTTATGGCATGCCATGATTTCATTACTTGTGTCCTCAGCTAGATTGATGGACATGTTCATCTACAATTCTCCCATGTCTTATGTATGTCTGAAAGCAGTTGGGCAAAGCATTTACAAAACATGTAACATGTTCATCAATGAACAGCCATCACATGACTGATAATTATTATATATTTTCTGATGCAAACCCCGTTCCAATATCTGCACAACTTTAGAGAGACTAGTAATACCATTCATTTTTATCAACTTTAACAGCTTACCATATAGGAAAGAGATATTAGATGCTAAAAGAAATCAACGTAAATTCTAATCACAAGGAAGAGGATGCCAGGAAAACCCATATAGATTTTAATTGTCCACTTAACCTTTCCAACAATCATACTAAGATACTTGAGATATTACTGAATGTGGATACCAACTATATGTATTCAGGAAAAAGAATCCAGTCAAACTGTTTGAATCAGTAAATATTACCTGGGCAGAAGAATTAAGAAAAAACTCATCATCTTCACGACAAAACTCCCCAATTTCTCGTACAACAACAAGATCACCAGAATCTCTGATTTGAAGTATGTGAACAGTTTGATATCGAAGCGACAAAATGGCCAATAAATCATCATACAAGAAGACACCCATACTATGAGCCAGATGAATAAAGTCATTACGAAACTCCTTTTCATCCAGTACCACTCCATCTTCCAACCTTATAACAGCACGAGAACAAAAAAGGGTTGGTGAGGCATGCAAGACTTTCAGAATATTGCAACCGCCAGTATCAAATGCGTAAACTTTTTTCTGATAAAAATTATAACAGGCAGTAAATGCCGCAAGCATGAGTAGGGAAGTCACACCTCAAAAGATGAAATGTGATCTTCTCAATAAAACGAACCCCCTGAACAGCACCTCCTGTTGCAGGCGCGTCATGAATTTGAGTGGTGGAAGTTGCAAACAGCCCGAATTGGTTACGCTCCATGTACAAGAAAACATCTTTGCATATAAGTTCATTGGCAGAAGCGAGTGAGACCGAGTACAACTGAGTAAAAAAGTTCTCAAACTTCTTTGCGTTTGGGGGAAGATCGTCAGCTTCACAATCCTCCCCTTTCCAAGAATAACTCAGCCACTTGGGCCTATATATGATCAAATCCTGAAGATTCCTACTGAAACTCACCAGGTACCGCCCGTCATCCGTAAATTTACGGAAAGAATGATCCGGGCACTCAATATCCGTTATGGTGTAATTTGGAACTAAATTCTCATAGAATCTCCTCGCACAATTAACCTGCAACAGTTAATGCAACAAATGAACCACCCCCTCACATAAAAAATCCACTCTTGGAATCAAGATATCATGCTGCCCCTAAATCTCCACCATCCTCATTAGATGGGCACTCATAAACACAACGACACACTAAACCCAGAAACTCTCATTTTCATCCAACCCCTCGTCCAGCATAACGAATAACGAACCAACTACCTCATGCAAGTGAAGATCAAGCACTCTGGCAGCCTCAATCTTTCATAAAATTCAGGTTAACAGCTAGTATATCTATGCTAACACACAATACCCACAGAACCACCTAGCTCCATCAGCCAAACTAACAAGTCTCAAAACCAAGACTGAAGTATTTCCTTAACACTCAAACTGATTTTAGATTTTTATTTTTATTTTTTTTTTAAAAAAATGGAGCGCAATTGTCACCCATGTGCCCTAATTCGCAAATTACCAAAATAGCAGCGAACTCCACATCAACCAAACATCGCCACAATCACCACAACTAAACCGTAAAAAAAAGCAGCTTTCTTACGCTGGTTCCAGGCGCCGGAGTGCGAATTTCCCGTTCGAAAATCCGGGCGGTGATGTTGGCCCTTCTGAACATCAGCGCTACCTCAAACCAGCATCAAACAAACTGCTCTGCCGCTGCTCATCAGCTAAAAACCCGCAACTCCCGAGAAAAGCACGCCGTCTCAAATCAGCATCAACCTGCAGCTCAATTTCCAGTTCCAAAGCAAACAACTAGCGGCTGCCGGTGGTGGCGCCCGTCAGGTACACATCTGCAGGTCGCGAAGAAGCGCATCGACTGGGGACGGATTGGCGATCAACGTTTTGGGGCTACGAGGGGAATGATTGCGGTGGTGAGTTTGAGCGAGTGGTGGAGAGTGACGGTGGTGAGTTTTGAGTTTTTGAGTTTATCTGTTGCTGCTGCTGGGGGCGTTAATGCCTTTGCTGCGCTGAGCCACCAGTTTAACTGACCCGTTAGTATATTTATTACTAAGTAATACTCCTTCCGTCATTTTTTATATGTCACTTAATCGAATTTTTTTGTCCACTTTTACTTGTCACTTACAAATTTTCAATGCGTATTTAATATCAACAACTACCTTAAAATATCAAACATTAATCACTTCATTATCATAATCAATAAAGAATACATTCCTCACTAATAATCATCTACCAATTTTACTTTTTGCATGAACTTTTTCAAAAAAATGTTAACCACCTATTAAATTTATTCAACCGCTAGCATTAACTTCACTTTAATCTACTCAAATTAACCGTAAACGACATGTATTAGAGGACGGAGTGAGTATAATCTAATCCTGAAAAATTAATAATCCATTAATTGTTAGACGCTGTTGAAATGCTTAATAATTAATTTTTTATGAAAATAATATTTTAATTATATATATATTCAATTAATTATTAACATATATATTTTTGACTAATTATCCAATTAATCATTATGAATAATTCTCTCCTATCCGATTAATCACTAGACGTTGAGGCGCATCATTGCCTGTATTTTAAAACAATGTGTTTTAATAATACGTATACTATGTAATGTCTAATAAGTTGAGATAGTAATTAAATAAAAGTTAACTTAAAGAATATAAATTTGAAAATGAGAACAATTTTTTTCCAAATTTATTTTGTATTTTTTTACTATAATTTATTTTACTTTCTACTCTTATATTCACAATTTTGAACTGTAGTTTTATTGTGTTATCAGACCAATGTGAGGATTCAACTCGAGACCACAGAGATGACAGACTATCACCTGATCACTCGCTCACAACGATTTTTTTTATAGAATTAGAGTTAAAATCACGGTTTCCAAAGAACTGTGATTGTCAAAAATAAAAATAGAAAATAGAAAAGAAAAAATAATGAAAAATGTCAATATGGAAAAAAAATCAACAAAGACATAGAAATTTTCATACAAATTCAATTTATTAGATTTTACATTCGCAGTGTAATTACAATTTAATTTTTTGAATTGTTTTTTTAATTTTGTAAGAAGGTATTTTAATTTATTTTTTTACATGATAAAATATTTTTTTGTAAATAATTTCATTTCTTTGTGGTTGTTTTACTGCCTCACAATATACACACAAAAATTCATATTTAGTAATGTCAAGTTAAAAATAATTAGATGGGAACGACGTACTTTTTATAACTACATCGTTTTGAAATTAAATTGAGTAATTAAGGTGAAATTTAATACTAGAGATTGAGTGAATTTAATATATAAGGATTTAATAATTATTTTTAAAATTTTGTGTAAAAAGTAAAATTGATGGATTATTACTGGTGTATAATTATTTTTTATTGATTGTGATAATAAAATAATTAATGTTTGACTTTTTAAAATAATTGTAAATATTAAATAAGCATTGAAATGTGTTAGTGAGGAATAAAAGTGAACAAAAAAATCGGTTGAGTGACATGTAAAAGAGGATAGAGAGAGTATACCGGAGATTATCGACTAATCAATTTGCATCCGTGCTTATCGCTTTGTCTGCAATTTTTACATGACAAAAATCAGCCTTGAATTAATTTAGGTTACTTCTAGATGACAAATTAAGATTCAGACGCTAAAATATATATGTTCCCAAATCTAAGACTATCAAAATGAAGATATCAACAATAAATCCAAACCAGAACAAACATGATAAAATAAACCCAGATGAGAAGAACAACTGGGGACGAAATATCAAGAACTGAAAAGTAGATGATGTGTGAAGATATTATGAACGTGAATTTGGGGACTGAGCCATCGAGTGCAACACCCAAAAAGCGGCCTACAATCTGCCTGCAGCAATTTCCATAGAACAGCTCGAAACCCCTCCGCTCGATGTGTTGATGAAATCATTCTCGGAAGAAAAATCTGGCGGTAATAAGATGGCTAATGGACACATCAATGACATCCCTCAGCCTTTGAGAGACCCTAGAGCACCTACTTACTGCCATCAATTGAACTCCCAGAAAACGCAGTGAAATATATACAAATCACTGAGATAGTAAGTATATTTTGTATGTGTAAACAATCGCAAAAAATGCTTCTGTGATCATTCTTGTGATGAGAAGAGTTTCAATAAGTTGAAACGTACTTCTGGGAAGCAGATTACTATTATATAATTTTGTGTTCAAAAGAAAAAAAAATGTGGATTGAAACAAATTGGATTAAAAGGGAGTTTCTTACAGAGGGGATTGAAATTGGATAGGAAATAACTAAAAGCGAAGGTGAGTGGGGCAAAAGCCATACTCGGAGAGGAGATAGTCAGTGCAGTGTTTGCCTTGGCAAGGGATGTATGGGTGGGTCAACTGAATATCTGAAATTGGATTAGAGTAGAAGAGATTTAATGGTTGTTTTCAATTTCAAATAAGTTTGAGAATGTTATTGGTTTGTCTGTATTACAATCATGTCCATGGGTACTCTAATTGAGAATATAAATAGTTCGGTACTGGATTTAATTTATTTGAATGATAGTTCGAGATATGCATTTCTATTTTACCCTATTTGCAAAAAGATAATCTCAACACAACTTATGAATAACAATATTTATGACAATGATTACAAATAACAAAAATTTAACCTTATTATCCTAATCTTCACTCGCCTCCTCATATACTCCCTCCGTCTTCTAATACATGTCGTTTAAGGTAATTTGAGTAGATTAAGATGAAATTAATGCTAGCGGTTGAACAAATTTAATGATTGGGTGGTTTTTTTAAAAAAATTCGTGCAAAAAGTAAAATTGATAAACTATTACTGGTGATAAATAATTTTTTATTGATTATGATAAAGAAATGATTAATGTTTGACGTTTTAAGGTAGTTGTTGATGTTAAATACGCATTGAAAATTGTTAAGTGACAAGTAAAAGTGAACAGAAAAATTCAGTTAAATGACATGTAAAAGAGGACAAAGAGAACACATAAGAGATCTGACGAGCACTAATCGAGCAACACACATTTCACAACGCTTCAACCCAAATATTTACTAAGTTTGAAAGCGTGGTAAATACTACGTATTAAATGGTAAAAGTATTAAATGTTTAAAAGATATATCTTCTTTAAAAGATATATCTTCTATCACGCTTCAAATTAGAAAATATGATAAAGATTAATTTATTTTTTTATTTTAAAATGTCTTTTACCACATTTACTGTTTTTAACATTTGTAATTATTATCTTTTAATTTTTTGTCACATTTTTATACCTAATTTTCATTATTTATACCTGAATTTCCATATTGATTTTTGTTTAATTACACTTCCAAAACACTAAAATTTTTATAAATTAGAAACCCTAAAATTTCTAAAATTTATTTAAAACGGTTTCAGATTAGCTGCTAGGGTATGTAACTCATATAACTTGACAGGATTATGTCTATCAAGTCCTTCCTTTGGAAAAACAGATATACCCTATCATGATATATAAATGACACCATTTTGAATGATGTTTAGTAGTTTTAGGGTTTCAATATTTAGGATTTTTAATTTTTTAGGATTTCTAGAATTTTTGGTATTTTCTAGGATTTTAGGATTAGGGTTATGAATCGATGTGATACTTTAAAGATTTTTGGAACATATCCTAAATACACTATAAATATGAAATGAAACCCGAAAATCTAAAAAACCTAAAACACAAAAACCTTGGAGCTTCTAAAATATATTTTAAATGATATCATATTAGCTGTTAGGGTATGTAACTTATATATCCTGATAGGGTATGTTTGTCAAACTCAATTTTTTATTGAAATTTAGAAACATTTTATATAATGATTAAATTGAAAAAATTTATAAAAAAATATATTAAAAATCAAAATTTAAAATAGAATATATTTATATACATATTTAAATATCTCATAATACATAAAATATAAAAATATATAACAACAGTAGCTAGCCTAGTATACATATCGCGAGCAACAATCATCCAGTAAAATTAATTCCACCACGCGTTAGGCGATCTTATCTGTTCGAGTCGATGTCAGAAATCAGAAAAGGTGTGAGGTTGACGCCAAAGTACTGAAAAAAAAAACAATTATAATAGTAAAATTAATAAAACGTTATGAGTATGTTAATTTAGAAAAATAGTAATAAAATTTAGGATGAAACCCAAAAGGGGTCATGAACTATCACCGCTTACCTAATTGCGGTCAGAACTATCACGATTTCCAAAAAAAGGTGCGATGAAAAAAAAATTAAACTGATTTTCTAAAATAAAATTTACCATTACATTTCTAACCTAATATTATTACAAGACTTAGATTTGTGTGCAAAAATTACATCGTTTGGTTATCAAAATAAATTATACCATTTTGCGCACATAAAGAAAACGACGTCTTTTGATAACCAAATGACGTAATTTTCGCACACAAATCTAAGTCTTGTAATAATATTAGGTTAGGAATGTAATGGTAAATTTT
Source organism: Kalanchoe fedtschenkoi (assembly GCA_002312845.1). NCBI lineage: Eukaryota > Viridiplantae > Streptophyta > Magnoliopsida > Saxifragales > Crassulaceae > Kalanchoe > Kalanchoe fedtschenkoi. The sequence goes on along the minus strand of NQLW01000040.1, from coordinate 3,694,047 downwards.
AATTCAAAAAATTAGTTCAATTTTTTTTTCATTGCACCCTTTTTGAAAATCATGATAGTTCTGACCGCAATTGGATAGGCGGTGATAGTTCAAATCCCTTTTAGGTTTTTCCCCTTAAATTTATATATACCTGATGCAAGCCGAATGATGCTCTCTATTGGGCGCGTAAACCCTCGGATAATATGACACATGTTTCTACATATGTGATATCCGCATTGATTGATGTGACAATTGAGGGCACTATTACATGGACCATGTCCGTGTCCGTGGACATGGCCAATGAGAGAGCGCCACGTGGCGCGTTGAAAAGTAAAAAAAAATGTCTAACCAATGACAAATCGCCACGTGTAATGTTGACTTTTCAACGCGCCACGTGACACTCTCTCATTGGCCGTGTCCACGGACACGTGGTGGACACGGTCCATGTAAGTCTGTCTCCTATCGAGGGCATTATTACAGTTTTTTATCGTCGATTTGTTTATAAGTATTTGACAAAACACTAATTTAAGTATGATGCTTGGTGGTCCGAGATCGAGCTGCTCGTTCTTATCAAATAGATTGGAGAATAACAAAAGTATTGTTGAATTTGTTTATATGTTACACTAACTTATGTACTCTAGAATTTATACATTTATAGGCAGTGGCAGAATCAGGATATTTTTTTCGGAGATAAAATTACATAATTAAAATTTTGGGTTGAATTTGGAGGGAAAATTAAAATTTAGTTGAAATTATGCATATAAATTATATATGTAAATATACATATATATATATATATATATATAGAATGTGGATCAAATGAAAACCACTTTGAATTTGTAAACTGTGAACCATCCTGGATCGTTGATTCATATTTCATCCAATGATTATGATTTTTTCTAGATTTGTTATCTATTTTTTAAAAGATAATAAAATCCCTATTTTATGAGTGGTTGGATTCCCTTTCATAATTGACTCATTAAAATAAGGAATTAAGCGTCTGATTTTTTCTTTTTCCCCTATTAGATTTGTTCCAAGATTTTTCTCTTTTTTCTATTTTTAAGACTTAATTTCGTTATCATATATTTTTCCTTTTTATTTTAACGTACATCGTCAATATTTTACATGTTGGTGCACCAATTCAATCTTGGTGCACTGGTGCACAATTTAACATCAGTCCATGGTTTGATTTTTGGTGCACAATTCAAATCTTCGATACACAAATTTACCGATAATTTTTATATTGCATTAATGATGCACACACTGTCCACCACTAGGAAAATTAACAGATCTAGATGTGCACCATAAACTCAGAAATTGTGCATTAAACCATGAACTGATGTTAAATTGTGCACCAACATGTAAAATATTGACGATGTACGTTAAAATAAAAAGGAAAAATATATGATAACGAAATTAAGTCTTAAAAATATAAGAAAAAGAAAAATCTTGCAAGAAATCTAACAGGGGAAAGAGAAAAAATCAGACGCTTAATTCCTTATTTTAAGGAGTCAATTATGGAAGAATCCAACCACCCATAAAATATGGATTTAATTTTTTTTAGAAAATAGATAATAAATCTAGAAAAAATCATAACCGTTGAATGAAATATGGATAAATGATCTAGGATGGTTCACAGTTTACAAATCCAAAGTGATTTTCACCTGATCCGCCCCTTATATATATATATATATCTTTTTTTACCATAAGTAGAAAAAATTTAGGTGAGATTCATGGGACGCCTGCCCACTGCCCCGTAAATCCGCCTAATCCAAGATGTAACAATTATTTTAATTTTATGTCAAATATTATCTAATAATGTGTTTCACAATCTTCACTCTTCAACATAAGTACGATGCTTGGTTGTCGGAGAGCTTCTCGTTTTTATCAAACAAATTGGAGAATACCAAAAATATTGTTAAATTTGTCTGTTATTTTATTTCAATAGCCGTATTTATAATGTTACACTAAAATATGTACTCTAGAATTTATAAATTTGTAGGCAGTGGCAGTGTCAGGATTTTTTGTTCAGAGGACAAAATTACATAATCAAAATTTTGGATGGAATTCGGAGTGAAAATTAAAAATTTAATTGAAATTATTCATATAAATTATATATGTATATATATTTTTTTATTTTTTTACTATAGATAGAGAAATTTTAAGTGAGATTCATGGGACGGCTGCCCCACTACCCCCGTGAATCAGCCTAATATGCAAGATGTAACAATTATTTTAATTTTATGTCAAATATTATCTAATAATGTGTTTCACAATCTTCACTCTTCAACATAAGTACGATGCTTGGTTGTCGGAGAGCTTCTCGTTTTTATCAAACAAATTGGAGAATACCAAAAATATTGTTAAATTTGTCTAATATTTTATTTCAATAGCCGTATTTATAATGTTACACTAAAATATGTACTCTAGAATTTATAAATTTGTAGGCAGTGGCAGTGTCAGGATTTTTTGTTCAGAGGACAAAATTACATAATCAAAATTTTGGATGGAATTCGGAGTGAAAATTAAAAATTTAATTGAAATTATTCATATAAATTATATATGTATATATATTTTTTTATTTTTTTACTATAGATAGAGAAATTTTAAGTGAAATTCATGGGACGGCTGCCCCACTACCCCCGTGAATCAGCCTAATATGCAAGATGTAACAATTATTTTAATTTTATGTCAAATATTATCTAATAATGTGTTTCACAATCTTCACTCTTCGACATATTACTATGTCGAGTAGGTTTTTCCTTTTCATAAATAAAAGCAAAAATGTTAAAAGTTTGAAACAATTTTGCCTTAACAGTTTTAGAGCATCAGTGTGCCGCTGAGGACCTTTGAGGAATCATTTTTATGAATTTTGCATTTTGTAGTTAAATATTAAAAACCTCGTTTAGTTATATTTAAAATATATATTTTTATTTTATTATGTCAAATTAAATAATTTTTGCACCATTAGTGTAGTTGATTATAATTAAAATTTTGAGTACTTTTTGAATAATTAAATTAGTAATTTAAATATATTTATTTTTAAAAATGAAATAAAATAATAATAATAATAATAACAAGATTTTTGTATCCAAAACGTCGTATAAAATGTTACTAATTACATGTAAACACCACATTACATGGAAATAAGCGCGTCTATATGTTTGTTCAATCATAAATGGCGTTAGATTGTAAAAAGCGATGTCTTTTATCAATCCTAAAAGGCAGATTATCCGTCGAACCGACGGGTTTGGATCGATTCGGTTAAAAATATTAAAAACCGAATCAAATTATTAGTCATTTTTTAAAATTTGAAACCGAAAATTTAAAACCAAACCGATCCACTAACATTTAAAACTGAACCAACCGGTAACCAAACCGAACCGACCGATTTCAAATCGAACCGAACCAACCGGGAGCGTCGCGACGCTCCATTCCTATTATGTTATACGAGTAAAGGCATCCGTCGTTCCGACGGTTCGGTTAAAAAAAAATAAAAATCGAACCAAATTTTTAGTCATCCCTTTTTAAAATACGAAACTGTAAACCGAACGATTAAAGGCACCCGTCGTCCCGACGATTCGGTTCAATAAAAATTAAAAATTGAACCAAATCATTAGTCACCCCTTTTTAAAATATGAAACTGTAAATCGAATAATTTTTTAAAATTTAAAACCGAACAGGACCGGACTGACCGGTTCGGGAGCGTCGCGACAGAAATCCTATTATGTTATATATTATATTATATATATAGATATTCCACGATTTTGGATCGGTTCGGTTCGAGAAAAATTAAAAATCAAACCAAATTATTAGTCATCGGTTTTTTGAAATTTGAAACCAAAAATTTAAAACTGAACCGATCCACTAACATTTAAAACCGAACCGAACCAATCGGTTTCAAACTAAACCAAACCGAACCATCTGGAACAAAACCGAACCGACCAATTTTAAATCGAACCAAACCGAACCGACTGGGACCGAACGGAACCAACCGGGAGCATCGCGACGCTCCGAATCCTATTCTGTTATATGTATAGATAAACGATGTTTGCACTTAATAAGCGATGTCATTTATCTAGAGTACTTTATGTGGTGCATTTTATCAAAAAAATTCATGTAAAATCATATTTTCTATGATATTTTTCACTTCAAAAGCGTCATAAAGTCTTTCTTCAGATGGTGTTTGAGACTATCGACTTTATGTGGAGACCGACTCATCATAAAAATAGCGCCGCCTAAGCTCCTTTGTCAAGTAGTGTTGACAAAATGGATGGACGAGATTAATGTAATAACAAAATACTTCACATTTAGGCTTTGCTTGTGTTTGGGAAAGTTTCTTGTAAAGAAAATTTTAAAAAAATGAAATTTTCTGTTTGGTGTCATTCCTTCAATTTTTATTACTAGGTACAAAGTCCTTAATTGAACTACCCTTTACGGCATAATTTAATGAAAGGTGTTATCGATTTAATTTAATTACTCAATTATTTATGACTTTATACTAGTAAAATGATCTATATTTAAAGAAAATCACAAGAACGAAATATCCCCAAATCCCAATAGTCGCATGAGTCTTCACATGAAATAAGAAAAAAATGAAAAAATATGTCATGAGGAGGAGGTGCTGAGATAATCTCAAGTCAGTAAATAACTATACCAATTTTAATTTATCCAGAGCCTGTTAGTATAATTATGTTGTAAAAAAATTTTGCTAGAGGGAACATATGAGCAACATAGGTAGAAATATTTTTAGGTATATTCAGATCATCATGTGCGCATGGAGAATAATATCAATTAGGAGGTGACACGAGATATTTGAAAATTTACATCTTCACAATGAAAATTTTTAATTTTCGGCAGCATCATGCGTATCATATAGTGATTAATATAATTTAATTTAAAAATATAATCACTTCTATAATACCATATTTCTAAGCAAATAATAATGGATATTATCATATAAATTAGATAAAGAATTGAGCAAAACAAGCATTGTTTTGCAACATTTTCTTTTTAGTTTAAGAGTTCTAGTATGCTAGGGTCTTAGAATTCTAGGGTTTTAAAATTTTAAGGTTTTGTGGTTTTGGGTAGGGTTTCCCGGCAGTAGTTGAGATTTAGGGTTTTTCAATTTAGGGTTTAAATTTAGTTTTTTATGGTTTTAAGATATTTAGGTCGACTATATATGCCCTAAAAATAAATATAAAAAATCATAAAATGAAAAAAAAGCAAAATAATATCGTTTTGCTTGATCTTTTATCTTAACTTATACCATGTGTCACCTTGTATCCATTAATCCTAACTTTTAAATAGTGATTGGTTGCATCTTCTTATTTCCTAGAACTGCAACTTCCTGCGTCGGCCATGTCAGCTCCGATATTTTTTATTAATTGTTTCTGCTTGCCTGGTCATTTTCAATCGAATGGCAGAGCGATTTTTACTTCCCGAACAAACTGCAAGCAAAAGGAAAAAAGAAATATATGTATAGGTTGCATTCTAATTTGGTCATTGATCAGAATCACAGGGAAGTAAACTACACCTCGAAAATCACTGGGAGCCATCAACAACATGGACAAATTCAGACCATTGCTTACAATGATACCCTAAAATAGTAAGAAACTGCACCCTATAAATGCCAAGAGACCCTGCGATGTCGACTAGCTCGAAGATTCAATAATCTGGTGCGAACAGCGAAGCTCTAAATCCAACAGCAACATGGCGTCGTCCCCAGCTGGGATGATCCGTCTCTGCATGGCCGCGCTTCTCATTTCCTCACTTTTTATCAGTGCCTGCCAGGCAACTAACGACGGACATATCGGTAACCGTGCTATAGGACAGGACCGGGTAAATTGCAAAAACCATAGTTGCCAACAACATGACACTCCCCCGGCCAACCAATACAACCGCGGATGTGAGATATCTCATCGATGCCGTCAAAATGGATCCAGCCGCGGTGTTGGAGGACGACGCCTGTTGAGATTATTGTCTCTCTGAGCCTGCACGACCCGAAAAGGGCACACAGATCTAATGTTCTCTTTCACATTATTTTTTACGTGACAACAAAACTATGATTAATAAACTTAACTCATTTTATTTAATTATATCATTTTTTGAAAGAAAAAAAAAATTGGAGTCTCACCGTAGAGTTATCAAAAAGACACATCCAATATGGCGCACAAGATCATCTCCTCTTATATATTTTGTGAGGTTAAATTCATTGGTGGTGGCCGAGTGGTCTGGTGACACTCTGTCATTCTTGTGATCTCTTGTTCAAATCCTCATTGGTTGTTTGATGCGTGAATTTTTTTTTTTTGGGAAACATAATTAAAAATAGGAGAAAAACTCAAAAGGGGCCCTGAACTACCGTCGTTTACCCAACTGCGATCCTAACTACCATGATTTCCAAAAAAGGTGCAATGAAAAAAATTAGAGTGATTTTCTAAAATAAAATTCATGATTATATACCTAAACTAATATTATTATAAGACTTATATTTGCGTGTGAAACTTTTGCCGTTTGGTTATCAAAATAGGTCATTTTCATTATATTCGCAAAATGATATAATTTATTTTGATAACCAAACGACGTAATTTTCGCACACAAATCTAAGTCTTGTAATAATATTAGTTTATGAATGTAATGGTAAATTTTATTTTAGAAAATCAGTTCAATTTTTTTTTCATCGCACCCTTTTTGAAAATCATGGTAGTTCAGACCGCAATTAAATATATATGTGATGATATTTTAGACCCCTTTTGAGTTTTACCCCTTCAAAATATGTGTTACTATATTACAAAAAATAAGAATTTTCTTCTTGTGCATTTAGTTTTTGATTCATTCAATATTAAAAATACTAAACACATCCCAAGAAAATCACGGACTCCTGACAGTAATTTGTCATGACAGATTCGAAATTCAACAAATTAGAGGACTAGTAGATATTGGATAATGGGTTTCTCAAATATGGTCTTGAATATGAGCACATGTCAGGAACTGATATTTCATCTGTAGTGAATTGGAACTGACAACTAAATTTTAATTGCTCGGATCATAGATCCTGAATCCCTTTATACATAGTATTGTATCCAATAAAATATACATTTACTGTTTTTGTCAATGAGTTTCCTCCGCTGCTGGTATGGTATATGAGGATACTTCACACACCCTAATACACGTATGCATGAAACATCTTGCTTCTCACTTCTTTATACCTCATATGGTGTCTTTCCATGAACCGTCTTCATAAGATATTGACCATCAGCTAATAAAAACACCGCAAAAATTACAACTAATTCTGTCCAAAATGATTTTGTCAGCTTTTTAGCCTTCAACATGCTTCCGGCCATCTTGAATATTGTATAATCTTCCCCTCACCCTATGTCATTCTTTGCTGAAGTGTGTAACTGACAGTTTAACTGTCTCTTGAGACTCCTTCAACTTTACAATAGTTTTAGAGCTCATTACAAGTGAATTCTCCTTCTTGATCTCAATTAACATCTTTAAATTACATCCATTTTACATTACTGTAGAAGGAACATACGACGATGCTTACATTAAATGGCGTTTACACTTTAGATGGCGCTTGTAAGTAATAAGCACCGTCTAAAGTACTGGTTTTAAAAATTACGATGTTTTAGTTAATTTTAGACGACGCTTGAGAGTAATAAGCGTCATAATAAGTCATTGAGACATACGATGGTGCTTTTGGGTTATAAGCACCGTTTTAATCACCATTTTAGACGGCACTTATTACTTATAAACGCCTTTTAAAGCGGTGCACTTTAGAAGGCTCTAATAGTAAGAAGCGTCGTAAGTAAACAAATTTAGATGGCGCTTATAACTAATAAACGTCTTCTAAAGTTAAAATGACTTTAGACGGTGTTTTTAATTTTAAAACGTCTTCTAAAATGATGCACTTTAGACGACGCTTATTATCTTAAAGTGTCTTCTAAAGTCAACATCTAATATTTTATTTCTAAAACTGACTATATATGTTTTGTCTTATTATTAAGATACAAAATGATAAGCATCATCTACAGACTGTAAATTAACAATAATTCGCAGTGACAATCAACTTAATGACACAGACTGTTATTCAATTTCAAATTATATATTGTGATAGCAATTTTTATTTTCTCTTTCAGTTTGTGGAATCCACTGGATAGATGTCGACTACTTTATTCCTGTATAAAAAATAAGAATTTTCTTCTTGTGCATTTAGTTTTTGATTCAAAACACATCCTTAGAAAATCACAGACTCGTAATAGTAATTCATTGTGACAGATTCAAAATTCAACAAATTAGAGGACTAGTAGATAATCGATAATGGGTTTCTCGGATACGGTCTTGAATATGAGCACATGTCAGGAATTGATATTTCATTTTTAGTGAACTGGACATCTTTGGTGAAAATCAAATTTTTTTATTCGGATCTTACATATTGTATATCCCTACGTATACATCATTGTATCCAGTGAACATACATTTTTTGCTCTTGTCATCGAATTTCCTCCGCTGCTGGTATGTTATATGGGGACATGCCATACACCCAAATACACATAGACAGAAAATATCTTGCTTCTCACTACTCCATGCCTCATTTGGTGTCTTTTTGTAAACTGTCTTCGTTGGACTACAGTAAAATAAGAACATCACACAAGCTACAAATAATTATCTCCAAAATGATTTTGATAGCTTTTTGACCTTCAACTTGCTTCCATGCATTTAAAATATTGTCTGATTCTTCCTCACAACTGTGAAATTCTGCTAAGGGTTTGTAACTACTAGTTACATATTTTTTGATTGCTTCGGCTTTACAATAGTTAGAGAACTAAATAGAAGTGAAGTCTCCTCCTTGATTTGATCTTAGCATCTTTAGAATATAGCCACTTTACACTTCTACGAAAGGAACATACAACAATGTTGCATTAGACAACGCTTACACTTTAGACGGCGCGGCGCTTGTAAGTAATAAGCGTCATCTAAAGTACTGCTTCTAAAAACTGTGGTGTTTTGATTAACTTTAGATGACACTTGAGAATAATGAGTGTCATCTTAAGTCATTGAGATATACAAAGAGCCTTTTTAAGTTATAAGCAGCGTCGTCTTTAATAATCATTTCAGACGGTGCTTATTATTTATAAGCGCCGTCTATTGTTATGAATCAAAGACTACGTTTTCAGAACCAAATGCCATAATTTTTACAAACTTTAAATTAATGGCGCTTAACACTCTAGACTTACTTAAGCGGTGACATAGACGACGCTAATTAAACGTCATCTTATGCACCAAATAATCATCGTCTTACACCTCTCTTCTTCCACAAAAATATTTAGTCTTTATCTAAATGATTCAAAAATAAACTCTGTAAAAAAATATAATCTGTGCTTGTAATATTTATGATTGTCACTATCGTGTCATTTCAATAGAATGGCATCGCCATTCTTTCTCCCGGAAAAACTGGATGCAAAAGTAAGGAAAAAAGAAATCTATGTATGGTTGCATTCTTGGGCATTGATCAGAATCATAGCGCCAAGTAAACTACGACTCGAAAATCACTGGGAAGCATCAACAACAACATGGCCAAATTCAGACACCTATTTTTCCGAACAGTACCTGACAATAGTGAGAAAGTGAACCCTATAATTTCCAAGGGACCCTGCGATGCCAAATTCGTGTCGGACTCAAATATTCAATCTAGTGCGAAGCTCTAAATCCAACAACAACGGCGTCGTCCCGAGCTGGGATGATCCGTCTGTGCATCGCCGCGCTTCTCATTTCTTCAATTTTTATCAGCGCTTGCAACTGACGTTGGGAATATCAATGATAAGGCTATGAAACGTGACCTGCCAAGTTGCAAAAAAAAAAATAGTTGCAAACACTCTCCCCCGGCCAACGACTACAGCCGCGGATGTGAGGCGTCTCACCGTTGCCGTCAAGATGGGTCCGCCCGCGGTGTTGGAGGACGACGCCTGTTGAGATTGTCTGTTTGAGCCCGCACGACCAGAAAAGGGCACAAAAATATTATGTTCTCTTTCACATTTTTTTATGTGACAATAAAACTCTGGTTAATAAAGTTAACTCATTTTATTTATATATATATTTTTAAAATGTTTTGGCGTCTCACCATCCAGTTGAAAACATATTTAAAAATGTCTATTACTCTCTAAACATATACTCATGTTAAAAACAAAGTATATTACTATTTTGACTAAATTTTTAAATTTGTCCCTGAATTCAACCTAAAATTTTATTAATATAATATTATCCGGAAAAAATTCTGAACCCGCCACGGTTTTCATGTACACCAAACATGAAGTTTCTTATACTTTAATTCACTCGTTTTCTTTTCCTCCAATTTTCTCTAATCCAACTGTGACTCAGGAAGTTTGCATCTTGTACATATAGTTTTTGATTCATTCAATTGAGTAAAAAATCAAAATTAAATATCGGCTTTTATCTAGATCAAACACATCTCCAGAAAATCAGAAGACCAGTACATTTTCGGGAATGGGTTTCGGATATGGTCTTGAATCTGAGCACATCAGGAACCGATACCTGGATGTGGTTGCTCATCACAATGTTCTTTGTAATTCACCGGACGAATCAAAATTAAAAATCAGATTCAAGAAGAGGCCCAAATACCAATAAATTTGTTCATCATTGGGAGTTATTTTTACGTGGACATGTTCTTATTCTATATGATGTGTGCCACATAAATGTTTAAAAATATAATATAATTTTCGACCGAACAATGTATGATAAGGTCATTTTGATATTTCAAACTTCAATTTCTGATAATATCTGACCTCCAGTCAAGTATATTTATTCACTAAGATTACAAACAACTAAGCTTGGAGCCTGTATATTCCCTTATTCATTCAGATCAATAGCGTTGGGATCTTCGCACACTAACAATGAAACTTATCGCCAAGACATGGCATAGAACTGGATATCCCAGACGTCTCAGGTGACATCAACTTTGTGGATTCAATAAACTAATGAAGTCTGGAGCTGGTGAGGCTAGGAGAACGAATGAGACGAGAGAGTTACGTTGAAGGAGCTCGGAGAGCAATAGAAGCTCGAAAAGTGAAAATTAGGAGTCAGCGAAACTTGAAAAGTTGAGGGACTCGAAGGGAAGGAGAAATGTCCCCTCAGAAAGATAAGGGGAGAAAAGTATCATCCCTCAAACTATTTCCTGTGTTAGACAAGTATGCACACAAGTTTTTAATTGTAAGACGATTACGCGAGATTATTCTCAACGATGTTTGAGCCTTCAATTGTGTACAAACTTTGGGATACATGATAATGTGCCGCGTTCACATCTTTCCTAATCGAGGAAAGTTTTCTCAATTTTTGGGTCTCTTTACTTAACCGACTCTTGAGAGAGATACAAAATTATCTTTAAACACAAATTATCACGTGACTCATGAAAGGATCTCTACAAATAGTTGCACATCTCACTCAGTACAGATATTTGATAACCCATGAGATTCATCTCGAAGTTCACCCAATCGAGCCTTTCGGCCAGTGCGCAAGAGTTCATTTCCGAGTTCCTTTTTCCAATTCTCAAATTCAATTTAGGAAAATCCAATTCAAGGATCCATATCCAGCCTTTTTACAATAGTTTATCAAGGGAATAAGGGTCATCATACACCTACCTTCGACTGGCGACTCGTTGCACGTCTTTGGGGCCTCACCCTATTTCAACAAACTTCATAAGGTTGACACCCTACGGAGACCTTCGAGATTCTCGCTAGACCACTTCAAGGTCCGACCTTATCTCTCACATGAGTTGGGCTATCGGGAGTATCCGAACTCACTATCACTCCTCCATGATGAGCTAATAGAGGTTTTCTCATTTCTCTAGGAAGAAATATCACAGAGGACATCACACCATGGAATCTACAAACTGGGTCAAATCTTATCAGTGATAGAAATCCTAATTAGTTTAGGAGAAGCCATAGCGTCCTAATCTTATTAGTGATAGAAATCCTAATTAGCTTAGGAGAAGCCCCAGTTTCCTTCCTTATATATAGATAATTGTAGTATACTTTTTCAGTTGGATTTTGTTTAGATTAAACTTAGTTGCTGCTTCTTTTTCCTGTATTCGCGCGTGTCGGCTAGATCGCCCGTTTACTTTTCTTCAGAATCCCAACTCTTGTTTTTATTTCAGATTTGCAATTTCAGTTGCTTATTCATCTTGTTCTTGAATGTTCTTCGATTGCTAGTAGGTACAAGGACCTTCGTGGTCAGGTTGATCATGCTTCCGCAAGATCAATAACACTTCTGGAGTAGGTGTAACGATTGCTAAGGCGCAACGTCCTGGACAGTTGTAGTCAGATCGCCAACGTCTCCTCTGGTCCGAGAGGGTGATCCTCTGAAGAAACGCTGCTGCATTCGAACGAATCGATGGGAGGAGCTCGACCCGGATGCTATCGTCTTCAAGCGCTTGCCTCACGGTGAGCACACGCGGGAGGCTGGAAATCCTCTGTAGGGGCGGGGAACACCATCTGGAGCGCTAAAGCATGCAGTCCCCGCTCCTGACCTCAATGATAGCGTCTTTGTTAATTTTGTCGATGATAGGGCGCAAGGCCTTCCACATGCGGGAAGATCTACTCGAGCCCATACCGTCGTAGCGTTGGTGCATGAACTCCACCTAGAGGGAGTCGCGCTTGCAGTAGGACCACGCGAGCTTAGCCTGAAGGCTCTGCATGACCTCCTGCAGTCTTCTGAGGTTCAGGCCCCCGACACCGTAATTGGAGCAGATTCTGGCAAAACTAACCCAGTGAACTCTTCGAGCCGACGTCCTAGATAAATCTCGCCATGAGCTGCTCAACACGTCTGATTACACCTTTAGGGACGGCGCAGGAAGCCAGCACGTGAATAGGGGTGGAGGCCAACACTGATTGGGCCAGCGTCAACTTACCAACCCGCGGACAGCAGTTTGCTCTTCCAGCCGGCTAGACGAGATACAATTCTGTCGATCAGCTTGGCGTAATTCTCGATTTTGTTTCTCCCATCGGACAGAGGAGCGCCCAGGTAGGAAGCGGGAAGGACCCCGGCCGAGCACCCGGTGGAGCTGCAGATTCTGGCTCTCGCACTCGGACCCAAGCGCTTGCTGTAAAAGATGTGGGTTTCGGCCGGGTTGAACCTCTGCCCAGAGGCTCTACAGAAGACATTGATCAGCCACATAAGGTTATGCACGGAGTCCTCGTCGGCCCTGGCAAAGAGGAGTATGTCGTCAGCATAAAGGAGATGGCTCGGCCCGACCGCCGCTCTCGGGCGCCTGAATCTGCTGATTTTATCCTTTTCTAAATTCTTGTTAAGGACCCTCGAGAAAGGTCCATGGACAGGATGAAGAGAGTCGGCGAGAGCGAATCACCCTGCCGCAGGCCCCTGGCGGGCAGGACCGAGGCTAGCCGCTGCCCGTTCCAAGAGAAGGCGAGCGAGCCTCCGGAGATGGACCTAAAAATGAGGTCAACAAAAGCCTCGGCGAAGCCGTAGCACCTTAGGGTTTGGAGTAAGTAACTCCAGTTAATCCATCAAAGGCTTTAGACAAGTCTATTTTGGCCATCAGATTGCCTCCACCCACCTTTTCATGGAGGCATTGAGCCATCTCCTGCACTAAACTGATAGATTCATGCGGACTTCGCCAAGCCACAAAGCCTGCCTGCTCCTTAGACACCAGCAGGGGGAGGAGCAGCGTCATCCTTACATTGATGATCTTTGTGATGATTTTGTGAGCGTAATTGCAACGGGATATCAACCTGAAGTCGTCCAGGGATTTCGAGATCTTGTTCTTCGGGATGAGAGTGATAAGGGCTTTAGATATGCTGTCGGGCAAGTGACCCCCCTGAAGAACCATTTGACAGCACTGGTGAGGTCCTGGTTGATGATGTCCCAAGCATCGATGAAGAAGGCACCGGTGAAACCGTTCGGCCCCGAAGGTTCATCCCCTTCACCTCCGAGAGGATTTCCTCGACCTCCGGCGGCGCAGAAAGCAAAGCGTTACGCTCCTCGCTGATGATCCGAGGCACATTGGAACAGAAGTATAACTCGGGTGGCTCATGGTCACCGCGGAAAATGTCCGTGAAATGGGTTGTGAGACAGGCCGCCATCTCGGAGTCATTCCTAGGCCCAGACACGTCGTCCTTCCAGAGGCTGAGCTTACTGCGATTCCTCCTCTCCCTTAGCGTGGCGTGGAAAAAGGCGGTGTTATCATTGCCGTCCTCCAGCCACTTAATCGTCGCCTGATCTGCCAGCAAGGTATGCTTAAGTCTGAGGGCTTCCTCGTAGGCTAATCTCCCTTAGCTCGTAGGCTTCCTCGTAGGCTAATGAGTCAAATCAGATTTACTTTACTTGCACCTTTTGCTCTATTGTCACTTCTATCCACCACTGTATGCAACGCCAGATTACTACTGAAAAAAAATCCAGAAAAAACCCAGAAAAAACCCAGAATTGTTTTTGCTTTTTCGTTCTTGAATTCCAAATTTCAGTTTCTAAATTCCTCTTCTCCTAAACCCTAAGCCTACACACATTTTTTTTTTGCCGTAGTCTATCCTCTGGAAAGATGTTCGGGTACTCTGTTGCTATTAATAAACCATTGGTTGTAGTGCAGAGGTAGATGCGATTTGGCTGTTAAATCATGCTTCTGTACCATATTTGGACCTGTCAAGTTATCGAACTTTTCATCCTCTATATGTCAGCTTTGCTTGGACAATCTATGCATACATGACCATATCTATTTCATAATAAGCACTGAACATCCCTCGTTTGGCCAGAAGATTCAACTGATGAAGAACTATTAGTGTGTGCTTCTGCTAGTTCCTTGGTTGTTTCAGATATGCGAGGTGACGATTTAGATGTATATGGTGGGTTGTAATACGAAGAAGGCACACGTGCTACATGATTTGATGGCACCTCAAAAGTGTGTTGAGGCCAAGAATCGGCACTTTCTACAGAAAAGTTAGTTTCCATGCCATTACAACATCCTTGCATTTCTTTTTCAGCATTACAAGCAACATGAAACAAAGGAGTAACGGGATTGGATTCTTTATAACCTGAAATTTCTGAAATTTCGGGGTTCAATCCACATATAAATCTAGACATAGCAGCCTCTACATCTTCTACTAAACCACTACGCAACATATATAGCTATTTCTAACTATTGGTAATATTCCTCTGCATTTTTAGTACCTTGTCCAAACTGTTGCAATTTTTTTAACATATCACGTGCATAATATGAAGGAAAAAATCTAGTTCGCATTATTCCTTTTAATGCATCTCATGTTTTTAGTGTAGTATTAGGATTCTTACGACAATACTCACTCCAAACAGAAGCAAAATCAGTAAATTCACTTGTAACAGCCTTAACCCTTTTATTTTTTGGAAAGTCATGGCATGCAAATTTCTAATCTACGTTTAATTCCCATGTAAGATAATAATCAGGGTCATATTTACCATTGAAAGGTGGCATGGTGAATTTATTTCCTTTCTAGTACATCATTATAATCATGTACCTCTCATCTTGGCAGTGTATTTAACAGGTTGGTGCGGTTGTGTTGGTGCTTTCGAGCATCTCCATGCTCGGTGTCCACAACATTCTCATCTTTTTTTACCGTGGGTTTGTTGATATGTGCATGTTCTTTTGAGAGGGGCACGACTCATCTCCTCAATTCGATTCATGATTGCAACGAGAGAGGTGTTGATTTCTCCCACCGAGGTATTCAAGGCTGCAATCTGGCTTTTTGTACCCACTCAATCATTCTCTGAAGATCCTGTCATCGTTAGTGGAAAAACATGAAAAACACAAGAATATGCCCCTATGTGCTGCTCGAATTGTTCTCTCAAGAAAAAAATAGTTCACTTAATAAAGTGGCTTCTGAAATATATATGCCTCTCAAGAATGTGGTTCGCTCAAGTCTCTCACTCTCAACTTCTTCAAACAAGTTCTTACAAATTCTTACCAAACTTTGCAGGTGGTGATGGCTGCCAACAAATCAAAAAAAACTTCTGAAAATCGATGTATCGATGACACTCACAAATACCTTTAAGTTGTAGATGAATCTGTAGTGGGGCTATAAGGGTAGGCTGAAAAGGATGAGGAACAAGTCGGAACCACGTTGGCCAAAGTCAAATTGAATAACGCTTACCGACGGGACTGTGCTGGCCTAAAGCTTGAGTATGCTGGAGACGCGAGCCTATACAGAAACGTAGTCACGGAGTAGAGAACAACCTATCACAAATAACAAATGAAGCTAAAACTTCTGCAATTTCTTTTCTTTTCTTTTTTTGGCACAGAGTTTTTTTTCACTGACTCGGTTTCTTTTCTTTTTTTTTGTTTAGCGATTTTTTTATCACTGATTTTTTTTTTGCACAAGTGCAGAAAGTAACTTTGTTGCAATGAACTAAAAATAGGCAGTCACTATGAAAATTCAAAATCCGCAACTGTAAACAAAGAAATGTTTTTGTTTTCTAACGTGCTAAGAATTTGAAACTCTAAACGACCAAAAACCTAGACCAGCAACTAGACACGACGATGCAACAGAAAATGCAACAAGCCAAGACCAAGAAGAAGAAAAAAGGCTCAAAGTTTGAGTAGGCTTAGGGTTTAGGAGAAGAGGAATTTAGAAACTGAAATTTGGAATTCAAGAACGAAAAAGCAAAAAAAATTCTGGGTTTTTTCTGGATTTTTTTTGGGTAGTAAGTAGGGGGAGAATATGAAAAACAAAAATAGAAATCTGTCACCGAGAAACCTGACTCTGATTACCAATTGATATGATTTTATGTGGTCCCGATCTTTCGATGAGATAGGTTTTCGATTTGGGAGGAGGAGACGTTGGCGATCCGACTACAACTGTCCAAGACGTTGCGCCTCTTAGCAATCGTTACACCTACTCTTGAAGTGTTATTGATCTTGCGGAAGCACGATCAACCTGACCATGAAGGTCCTTGTACCTGCTAGCAATCGAAGAACAAGCAAGAACAAGATGAATAAGCAACTGAAATTGCAAATCTGAAATAAAAATAAGAGTTGGGATTCTGAAGATGAGTAAACGGGCGATCTATCCGACACGCACGAATACAGGAAAAAGAAGCAGCAGCTAACTTAATCTAAACAAAATCCGACTTAATAAGAATACTACAACTATCTATATATAAGGAAGGAAACTAGGGCTTCTCCTAAGTTAATTAGGATTTCTATCACTAACTAGGATTTATATCACTAATAAGGATTTCTATCACTAATAAGATTAGGACGCTAGGGCATCTCCTAAACTAATTAGGATTTCTATCACTGATAAGATTTGACCCAGTTTGTAGATTTCATGGTGTGATGTCCTTATCAACATATGTCTCTCCTAACTACTAGTTCTTTAAAGACAACCACTTATCCGATTTATGTGATTCGCATATACCGTTAGACTAGTATTGAAGTCTAGTTTCACAATCTATCATCTAGTTTGCCACCCAACCTTCTTAAGGTCTAATACTCAATTATGAAAATGACACTAAAATCAATAAGGGACCTCCAATCCGTGTCACGGGGCTATCGTCATGTGACACTTTGTACTTTAAATTATTTCGACCATAATTTCATTATAAAATATAATAAAATATTCAGTTCAATATTACTAGAGGTTAGCTTTAATTTCCGAACAAACACTCTTAAGTTTACAACAACAAATTAGCTTTAATTTAGAACAAATTTGTAAGTGTGCCAGACTAGGTACACATAAGATTAATGTTTATTACAGACAGTATATATTATGTTTTCATTCACACATAACTATATATTATTTAAAATGTTATTTCATACATTCATTAAAATAAAGATATCAATATTTTATAAGAAAAACACAAATAACATCGTATGTATTAAACATTTTCTTAAATTGAATATTTTTTTCTTAATTTGGTATAACAAGAACTAATAATAATAAAATCACGATATTTATTAATAAAATTTAAAAGCTGATACAAAACTGATATGAGTTTGCTAGCTTGGTGTATCTAAGTAGTTCACTTAGCCCATGTTTGGTTAGCCGGAATCAAAAGTAGAATAAGATAATTAGTAATGATGTAACATGTTTGGTCACAAATATGATAAGTATTAATAGTCTCAAAAGATGGATTTTAACTTTAAAAATCAAGATGATTTATCCCACCAAAATAGTTGACATTATTTATTATGTTACTATTAATACTCAAACTAATTGCCAAACGTAACCTTAAGAGCATAATTAAGCTACTCTTTAATGATTAATTTAATGAAAAATGTTATTGACTTTGATTTAATAATTTTAATATTTTTCAAAAGTATAACATGATATTTATTTATTTTAAATAAAAAGCACAAGAACCACATCCGCATGAACCGCATAAGTTGGTGTTCAAAGAAATGAGAAAGAATGAAAAATGGCATGAGTCAGTTTGAAGCATAGTTATCAGAACCGGATCGGAGGCTGAACTGATCAGGACTTCAGTTCCTGGTTTTTAGTTGAACCGGTAGTCCAGACCGATCTGATCGCAGGTCCAATTATGGGTAAATTTTGTTAAATGTGATTATATATCTTGATATTTTGTTTAGCAACAACTTCATAAGTTGGTTTGGTGAAGTGATTCTTGACTAATAATCAAGCCATTTAAAGTTTGAATCTATCTTGCCATATTTTTACTTAAGTTATCATAATTAATTATTAATAATTTAATATGCCTTTAATAATCAGTTTATTGCTTAATTATTGTAATGTACTGGTTCATAGTAAAACTGGCCGGTTCTGTCGATTTTCATCTGAACTTGCCGGTTCGATCTAGTTTAACCTGGTTTGGTGTGTAAGACGATAAGCACATGTAAATCGGACTGAACCAGATCTGGTTCCCGGTCCAACCTAATGGTACGGTCCGATTTTAATAGCACTGGTATGAAGTGCTGAGATGATCTAAGGCAAAACAAAGAAAATGTAAAATAATGTAAAGATATATGTATATATAGGATATGAATCAGTTGCGAACACTTACGTTGCGAACATATTGAGGATGAATATTGACCAATCATTTTTAAGAATTAAACGACCGTATTTTGACTTTATTTATTTTGTTTTGTTTAAATTATCTTTTAATAACTTCCTATAATATTCTTTTAATGTAAATCACTCGTCCATATCTTTATTTTCTCCTATTTTCATGTTCATTCTGTTTTAACGACATTTTAAATTCCTCATTGACCTAATTTAAAACTCTAGCAAGCAGCAGAGGAGCACCGCTCGAACAAAGATTAGGCACGATGAAGTAGCTTTGGGGCTCTGAAAAAGACTGACTCAAGTCCGGCTTCATGGGGGCTCAAATCGGGAACAGAGGAGCCGATCGGAAGAGCGTCAGATCCGATCTGGATGGGTCTCTGCAAGTCAATCGCTCCAGGGCACAGTTCCGATCGAGAACGGAGCCTTCTGGTCGCTGCTGGTGATTTGTGGGTTTATACATGTGTTTTCTATTTGGGGGAAATTTGAGTGGTTTCATTCAATTCAAAGAAACTCCCTTTATGCTTCAACTTCACTCGTCTGTAGTAAAATCCATCTAGTACTTTCTGGGTTTGGTGTTGGTGAATGGTGACGTCTCTCATATGGTACAGAAATTATAGCTTGTTTTAAGTTTGTATCATTTGGAGCATTTTCGCTTATGTGTTCCACTAATTGTGTCGTTTTTTTACTTGAGTACATATTTGGCTGCTTGTTTAGGCGGGATGTTTACATACATGGTTACTTGATAAAAAGGGAGCTGAAGGCCTCAGCCCAACCTTTTCAAGATGAGGCATGTTCACTAGTGAAAAGGTTTTTATAGTGAATATGTGATTTTAATAGTGAACATGTCTTGAGACGACTGTGAACATGTCTGAGACGACAGTGAACATGGCACAGTGAACATGTCTGAAGCGATAGTGAATATGTCATGCCTGAAACGGCAGTGAACATGCCTGAAACAGCAGTAAAAAATATCTGAAATGACATTGAAAAAGAAATTAAAAAAATTTAAGTCATTTAATGTCGTTTAGTTAATTAATAGAACTTAATAAGGAAACTTAAAAAGGAAACTAAATGGTTGGTTCATAATCGTTCACACTTTATTCACAACTTAAGTGTTCATATATATATATATATATATATATATATATAGGGTGGATCAGTTGAGACCCTCCTTAAGTTGAGAACCTTGTAGACAAATGTGTGGACCAATCATTTTGTTCACAAAACGACTGTGTTTTAATTACGATATCTCATCATTTGACTTTATTTATTATGCTTTATTAACTTTTATTTAGTAACATATATTACATAAATCTCACTTGATTAATTAGGAGCAAATCACTCCATCAAATATTTAGTTTTCTTCCTTTCCTCTTTGATTATCTATATAATTTTTATTCGCAAATCACTACATCATATGTTCACCATTTATAAATTGATTGATTCTCCGTTAATCCACTATGTTCACTGTTACTATACATTTTTGAATAGTGAACATGTTTCACAACTTTGAGAAAGTTATAATTCAAAAACATAAATCCGGAAATCAAAAAATAAAATCCATCAATCAAATATTTAAGCGTGATTAAAGGAAAAATATTTTTTTTAATTGGCACTACATCAATATCACACGCCCCTCTCACTTAATTATACCAAATGAATTAATTATGTGACACATTCATTAATCCTGTTATTTTTATTTGTGTTTAATTTGGAAACAAATCTGTGAATATGATTGGTTCACAAAGTTCTCAATATAAGGAGGTTCTCAATGGATCCTTCATATATATATATATATATATAAAATTTCTGTTCTCTTTTGTATGAGAGGTAGATACCAATAAATAACAATATCACTCAAAATCAAAGTGTCCAATGCATTTTAGTAAAAGCATGTTGGGAAACATATTCTTATTAGAGGAAACATATGAACACATTAATATTGCTAGCAAGCTAGGTCTAGGGACCATAGATGAAAAAGAAAAATGGAAGGAAAAATAATGAAAATTTGTATGAATTTTATATTATTTTTCTTTTATTTGACAAAATATAATAAAATTGTAATGAAAGTATAAAATAAATATATTATAGTGGTAACAGGATTAGGAAATAAGATTATATGTTATATGAGTCGGATATGAGATCGTACAAAACTACTCTATTTTCTTTTCGATTTAGAGTTGTGAGATGTTTAGAGCATAATGAACTAAATATTCAAAAAACCTTTAAATCCTTACAAATCTTAAATTCAAAAATTCAAAAACCCTAAAACTTAAGTGTCTAGAAACCCTGAAAACCTAAAACCCTCAAATTTTAAAAACTTCAAAACCCTAAAATCCTATAGCTCAAAACACCTAAAACACTTGATCATCATACCTTAAAACAAAAATAAGGAAGCAAAATAATGATTTTTTGCATGATATTATTTTAACTCAATTTTCTTTCTAATTTCCAAATTAAGGGAACGCCACTTCAGGTGTCCACGTCCGCTCCGATAAATTTGTCTTGCATTGTCTCGGTCATTTTCAATTTGATTGGCAGTGCCATTCTTGACCACAAAGAAGTAACCACCATGCCTTGGAAATCACCCGCTGCCATTAACAACAGCATGGCAGAATTCAGACCATTGTTTCCAATGATACCCCCGAAAATAGTGAGAAACCGCACCCTATAAATTCCAGGAGATCCTACGATGCCAACTCGTGTCGGACTCAAACACACTCCGCAGCAGCATGGCGTCGTCCCCAGCTGGGATGATCCGTCTCTGCATGGCCGCGCTTCTCATTTCCTCACTTTTTATCAGTGCCTGCCAGGCAACTAACGATGGACATATCGGTAACCCTGCTTTGGGAAAAGGCCGGGAATTTTGCAAGCAGGGCCAGAAGTGCTTGTCGCCTCCGCCAGCCAACTCTTACAGCCGCGGATGCGAGGCAAGCAAGCGTTGCCGGCAAGATGGATCTGACCGTGGTGTTGGAGGACGACGCCTGTTGTTGAAATTGTCTGTTTGAGTCCGCACGACCGAATAAAAGCACAAAAATGTTACGTTGTCTCTCTCTTCCATGATTTTACGTACCTGCTTCTGGGACAACGAAGCAATGAATAACAAAGTGACCTCATGTTACTTATACCCTTACGTTAGTTGTAACATTGTATTCCATTATGAACATTTGATCAAACATTCTGGAGTCATGAGATCTCCCTCTGTTAAGTTAGAGTATTTGATGAAATGTTTAACATAAAAGAATACATAATTTATATTATATTGTCGAACTATGAATTACAAGTTTAGACTTTTGAGTCAAAATGGGAATACAATCTCATATGAACCAGTCTGAGAATTTAACATGAAGTAAGAGCCCAAGCGATATTAGTTCAATCGAGAAATAGTATGTGACACGCTTGTGTTGGAGGCAAATGGCATGAGTAGAGACGTAGGAAGATGAGCTGGGTGGGAAAGAGAGAGTGTAGAAAAGTCTTCACTGAACACGCTCGAGCTCCGACTGCAGCAGAAGGCTCGGTGGAAAAGACAGAACGCTAGCTAGAGTTTGATCGGAAGAGAAGCAAGCTAGAAACGCGCAGTGCTTCATTACTTTGAAAATTTGTTACAAGTCGTTATTTATACATTTCTCTCCTTCACTAAACACTCTGCAGTTCATATATGATTACAACAAGACCTCTTAACTATTCAACCAACACATGGACACTGCTGATTGCCAAATAGGCATATTCATGGAGCCAAATTTTTGAGTATGTGTAAAATGATTTTGTAAGAGCATCCACCATAAACACCATGTCAAAAGCTTGCATCAGTTTGACTCTATGTATGCCATGTGGAGGGAAAGGAATTCAAGAATGTTCAGAGAATAGGAGAAAAGTATTGAGTAAACTATACAAATTCTCCCACAAATGAGTCTAATGAGTTCAAATAATTGATGTAAATTTGGATCCAATATGTTTAAAAAATATTATTGAGTCTGCATATGGTTCAGATCTAAATGAAACGGGTCTGGATCTGGATCTTTCCAAATGAATCAGACCAGTCTCATTGACACCCTATGAGAAAAATCTAGTGGACAAGTGGAATGAGGCAGCTCAAAGAAATGTATAGAAGAAATGTGAGGATTTGATCTCAACCCACCCCCCATAGAGTTCCATGTTTGGGAAGAAGAGTTGTAGTTTTTGATGTTTTGTTTGATTATCCCAAACCAGATTGAAAGTTGGTGTTGGTTGGCTGTCTCATGGCCCCCAGGCCTGGCGCCTCAGTAGTGTGCAGCAGTAGTATGCACCTTGGAGTGTTTCGGTGGAACATAAGTTCCATAGATATGTGGTGTCTGAGTCTGTATGTATGGTTAAACTTTTTCAACTCATTCTTTGGAAATAAACATCATTAAACTTTCCGAATATATATATATATATATATATTTGTATGCTGTAGAATTTATGTAAATGGTGGCAAGTAGAACCTGCAACTGAAAGTTGTATACTTCATATAGAGCAGTTTAATTTAATATTTCAAAATGGATGTTTATCTTTTACAGTAAAGTCAGATTACAACCAAGCAATATTAGATGGTATTCGTCCAAAACTAACAGTCGTGGTATTTATCTAAAAAAGACGGTTTTCAATTTTAAAAATCATCTTACAAATGACACATGACATTAAAATGACGTCATTTAGTAATGACAGCAAATTGCTTGGCAGTTCTAGATCAAAATCTTTTCAAAATTGTGCTACAAGATATAATTCAACGTAGTGGTATTCAAAAGGAAAAACATACATATATTCTTTCTTTCCTCTATATATCTATCACTTCAGTTAGAACATTTAACTTCTTCATCTAAGTACTTTGCTGCATCCACTTACCAATTCCTTTCCCTTTCACTTCTCCATTCCTTCCTATTGCTTGCTATCACTACCATACACTTTTGCCTTGTTACCTCTCTTCAGAAAGCTGGATACTCATCATTACTGCCACAGAAAATTGACTCAATTAAACTCAACCAAATAGTGTTGGAAGAGATACTTAAATTTGGAAGAGAGAACTTTAGAGAAGAGAGAATTTTGATGGGATTAAAGTCGGCGAATTTAATTACATTGAGTGCTAACGATTCGCTGCATCTCAACCAGCTGGCTATGAAACAGATCCTTCTGCGACTCCAAGCGCTTCTGAAATGCCTACACAATTTTATGCAGCTGCAACCAATTAATATGATCATCAAGCAGAAAAAATAAAGCTTTGTCAACTAACAAATTTCTGATAAAATAAATCAATATAACAAATATTGTTGCTGACATATGACCACAGTTTCACAGTAGCATACATAAGCATAGTTGCATTCATGAAATGTATGCAAAAAATTCCCTCTACGTACCATGGTTCTAGGATTACAGACAAACAGCCCACTTGACAAGAATAACCGATCAATGA
The DNA here is from genome assembly GCA_002312845.1 of Kalanchoe fedtschenkoi. NCBI lineage: Eukaryota > Viridiplantae > Streptophyta > Magnoliopsida > Saxifragales > Crassulaceae > Kalanchoe > Kalanchoe fedtschenkoi. The sequence goes on along the minus strand of NQLW01000040.1, from coordinate 3,669,618 downwards.
CCTTGCATGACATACATAAAGATAAGATTAATTTACCAGGAGCTAGACCTTCAACACTTTGCAAAGAATCTTGGAATGAAGCTTGAGCATTGTGATCTTTTCATCCAGCTCCTGATTTGTGGAGGCCACCAACTGTAAACCAAAGACTTGAGAGTCAAACATCAATCTCCATTTAACTTCAGATTTTCACACAAACTGAAGACAATGCTGATAACAGCGTAAACCTGCTCTAAATTAAATGGACCTGGGGAAAGTAGTAAACCCTTTCCCCTTGCCCTTGACACATCCTCCAGCAGCCCTCGCACGCCTCCACAGCTTCTTGTCACAGATCTTGGTGAGGAAAATGAAATGGGTTACAAAATGATAATAAGTAGAGGTGAATACAACGATGCACAAAAACATGAAACACAGTTTATGGAAGGTGTGGGAAGCCACCTGATCTGTGGATTAATTCTCTGATAGTTGATTGACCCGATGAAACTTTTGGTTGCGTTCTTAGTCTCTCCAGGATGAAAAGCAGCCCCATGTCGCACCACCATTTGATTTAGGCAGCGTTGCTTAATTAGGGTTTGGCTGTGGAGACGGTAAAAGAGGCTAACGAGAACCTTTATACATGAGAATTGCAATTTCCTTTGTGCTCTTGAGTTTATTGATATTTCACAGAAGCCCTCAAAGTTTAAACATTCATAAATATAACACCATCATTTGTCATCATAGTGCAGAACGATTAAGCATCTAGGGTTAAACAAAGATAACACGTAAGTTCTCTTAATTACTATGCCCATCTCATACCCATCTTCAATTCATAGCAAATCAAGCAACAAATCACTATCTAAGAGTTGAAATCAAGCAAATTTCTGTGTGTTTTTATAACTGAAAAAATCCTATTGAAATACTATTCGCCTCGCATACATAAATTCAAATTTTGTCATTTTGGACAGTGATTATTCTGATATTCGTTGTTCGTTAAATTATCAATTTTTGTTATTCGTTACAGTTGTATTTTCTATTAGTAAATAGGTTAAGGTGATAATTATAAATTCTTCGACAATTATCACCTTCCCATACAGAGTTTCAAAGTAACTTTCAAGTCCAACTCATAAAATTTCTTCGACCACGTCACAAAGCATTTCTATTGATATATGTTAACAGTCATTGCAAGATGTCGGGTCTCGTCCACAACCGGCAAGCATGCATTGCGATTGATAATAAAGTCCATGGTCACCTTCACGCGTATGTTCATTATCGAGTATTCTGCTCCATGTTAAGCATGCGTCTCGGATAAACCTTGCCGATGGTACACGGTTCAGAATACGCATCTCTACCGACATCCTTGGATACCATCAGCAGACATTTCTTCTCAACCTTCACACGTGGGTACAGTTAAGATAACATACATTCATGTAGATTTTAATAACATATCATATGACGATGTTACATAGTATGGTACCTCTGGTAGTTCATCTAATAAGGGATTACTGGTAGATCCATGTCGCGTTTGGACGCTTCTTGGAGATTCCTGAGAGTTGTGATCAAGGTCTGTGTAATGCGTCTTGATCAATGTGCATGTCAAGTTCAGGGATATGGTTCCCTTCGCGCCCACCCCATGTTGATACGTTGGCCGGTGGAGAGGGCTGAGGAGATATCGATGGCATTAGATGCTCCTTAATTAGACCACGCCTGCAGGTGTTCCAAGTCCCTGAAGTACTTGTAACCCTTCGTGGTCTTCTTACTCTCTCTAAAGAACTTCAACGAAGTCACACCCAGGCCTTGTCCCCGAACTATTATTCCAAAATAGTCAGGTGACAGGTGCGTCTGAGATGGGATGTCTCTCCTGCCACTTGGAGTGAACAGACCTTGCATCTGCTGGCACTTTAACTCTGACTGCAAAGCAAATCACAATATATCTGAGGTAACTACAAATACATAAGCGACAGTGTATTATGACTGAATTTTACCACCATATATACGAAACTGTGCAAGGATTTAAAATTTTCTTTGCCATTTGTTCTTGGAGTTGTGTATGACTGAATTGCCCGATTATATATGTGTATTAACAGATGAATGCAGAGATAATTGTGTGAACATATACCTGCAACTAACCCCCTTTGAATTAATCATTAAATTGCACTTACATATCATAATCGCCGTCTTATGTTTCAACATTTAACTGTGTTTATTATATATAAACACCGTATGAAGTTAGGTGTACTTTATATGGCGTCATTTAAATATAAGCGTCATCTTATGAGAAAACATTTTACGGCGTTTATTTTATATAAGTGCCTTCTAAAGTTAGGTGTACTTTTTACGCCGCTTTCTACATATAAACATCATCTTATGAATAAACATTTAATGACGTTCTGAAGTTAGATGTATTTTAATGGCTATTTATATATATATAAGCGCCGTCTAAAATAAAGACGTTGTTATATACAAATGTCGTTATAAACATAATCTGTAATAGTGACAATTTTTGTAATTCTTCATCGCATTACATTCACATAATGACTAGTTGACCTCGTCACCAAAGATCTGTCTATCAGTCAACTCTCCTTTCTCAGTTTCAAAGCTCAACTTTTTGATTTTCTTCACGCTGAGTTTGAGGGGCTGGTGGTATTTGTTCTGAAGTATTTATATACAAATTTTAGAATTACAGGGGCGTGTGTAAGGCACAAACTATATTAGTATAACAACCTAGTTAGTTTTCTGATTGAACAAAACGCAGTGATTTGGTGGCGTTTTCTTCCTTTTTTTATGATATCGTATTTTTCATGTCCAATTATAACCCAAAAACTCTTTCAATAGAGAAAAAAAACTCACAATTTTAAAATCATTTAAGCGGTTCGGTTCGATTTTAAATTTTTCAAACCGATTTTTAACGATTTAATTTGATTTTTTTAGTAAAAACCGAACCGAACCGTTCTACAGCATAACGGCATCGTTTCGATTTCTAAAACGGTGTAGTTTTATCAATGTAGGGGATTCTACTCCCTGCAGCAGGCATCATCATCATCATCAGTTGGCGGCAGGCTGAGCCTCATCGATCCTCCTCACTCGCAGATGTGATGTCGCTTCCTCTGATAAACCCTAATCTATCTCCGACCGCTCATTTCCTCCCACCCTTCTTCTCCCTCCTGAGCTCTAGACCTCAACCCCGCCGCAAAGCCATATTCTCTTCATTAAACCCCAAATTCAAATTCCGCTGCTCCGCCGCCTCCTCTTCCCAAATCGCCTCCCAATCAGCCATCGAGCGCATCGCTGAGAAGCTCCGCAGCCTCGGATACGCCGAAGAAAGTAAATCCGATAACGCCTCCGCTAGCGTAAAGCTCAATCCGGGGGAGATATTCGTCCCGCTGCCGCACCATCTGCCGAAGCGGCGGGTGGGGCACACGATCGACACGAGCTGGAGCACGCCGGAGAATCCGGTGCCGCGGGTGGGGACGGGAGGCGCGGTGGTGAGGGTGAATGAGTTGAACGAGGGTGTGAAGAGGGAAAAGTGGGCGGCGAAGGAGGAGGCGGAGGCGGAGGGGAGGAGGGAGAGAGTGCCGACGCTGGCGGAGCTGAGCTTGCCGGGGGAGGAGCTGTGGAGGCTGCGGGAGGTTGGGAAGAAGGTGAGCACGAAGTTGAAAGTGGGGAAGGCTGGGATCACGGAGGGGGTTGTGAATGGGATTCATGAGAGGTGGAGGAGGTCGGAAGTGGTGAGGATTACTTGTGAGGATATTTGCAGATTGAATATGAAGAGGACTCATGACTTGCTTGAGGTGAAGTTTTCAAATCTGCACTTCATTTCTACACTCATCATCTGATTGTATGCAGCATTGTCTTTCTTCTCGGTGTTGTTGTGCTGAATTTTTTGTTATATGTGGTTGATATTTGTCAGATGAAAACTGGCGGATTGGTTGTTTGGAGATCGGGGAGTCACATAATGTTATATAGAGGAGATAATTACGTGTACCCTTACTTTACGGCTGATGATGATGTGCGAGAGGAAGCAGTATCTTCAGATAAGGCTGACCGTGGACCTTTGTCGGATTCAAAAACCGCTGAGGAAGAATATGTGAGAAAAAGTCTGCTTTCGAATCAGGGAGATGCGAATTCAAGATTGAATGAGGTGAATAAGAAGGATGGAATGCCTTTGATAAAAGGATTTGGTGCTCAAAATATAGTTAGGTTCCAACTTCCTGGTGAAACACAACTCGCGGAAGAAGTGGACCGCATATTGGAGGGGCTTGGTCCGCGCTTTGTTGATTGGTGGGGTTGTCATCCAGTGCCTATTGATGCAGACCTTTTGCCGGCCATTGTTCCTGGGTATAGAAAACCATTCCGCCTTCTTCCATATGGAGTATATCCTAAGTTGACTAATGATGAAATGACTACGCTAAGGAGGCTCGGTCGGCCTGTTCCATGTCATTTTGCCTTAGGTGAATTTTATTCCAGTCCCGAATGTTATTTGATTCACATGATTGCATTAAGACTACTAAAATTAGTGAAATGACTACATTAATGAATATTTGATCGACCTATTCCTTGCTGTTTGTGCTCTTGTGAGTTCCCTTTTAGTTCTCCTTACATGTTTACTTTGTGGTTGACCAGGTAGAAATAGGAATCTTCAAGGATTGGCTGCTTCTATTGTCAAGCTGTGGGAGAAATGTGAGATAGTAAAGATCGCAGTTAAGAGAGGAGTACAGAATACAAATAGCGAATTGATGGCCGAGCAGTTAAAAGTCAGTGATTGCTGTTTGATTTCTTAATTTTTTGCGCTATATGTCTTTCCGCTTCAGTAATGCACATGTGTTACTTGAATAAAACTACAAGATCTCATTAAATGCACATATAAATGACCAAGGTTGCTACTATTGAAACAGGACAGTATGAGATTCGTGTCGCATTGCTGTGCAAACATGTATCTGAAAAACTGTGCAGTTATATGCTGCTGATGCCTTTTGCTGTCTCTTCCCATTTTGTGCCCTGTCCAAGTTATTTGAAGTAAAAGAGATCTAAGATAAAGAGTGTTCCATCTTTTTTTACGTTACCATGAGACTGAAATCTTATAATTTCATCAATATGCCTCTGGTTTATCATTATATACAAACTCTAAACAATTTTTGCTGATGAATATGTTTGATGCCATAGTAGAAGTTACATGAGTAGTTCCTTTACCAACAAAGATCGCCATTGGAAGCGTGCATACGCTATAAAAGTAATCAATATCTGCTGATGAACATGTTTGATGGCATAGTAGAGGTTACATGACTAGTTCCTTCATAAAAAATTAACCTTCGGAAATGTGCATTACTGCAGGTTTAGTATCGTCTATGTTTGTTCATTTAGAGTCTTCCAATTGCAGGTACTGACTGGAGGGACCCTGCTATCTAGGGATGCAGAATTCATAGTCTTTTACAGAGGAAAGGATTTCCTGCCATTAGCAGTCTCGTCTGCCATTGAAGATCGGAGAAAAACATACAGGCTTGAGACTAAGAATCATGTGACTACTGATAGTTCTGCAGTTCTGGACCAGCATAACTTTGAAACTAGCCCTATAACTGGCAATTCAGCCTCTGAAGATGGAATATCCCGGGTAGATGTCCATGTAAGGTGTGCTCGCAAGGAGCAGAAGGATTTACAGTTTGAGGAAGCAATTATTGATAACACAAGCATCGCATTGTCTGTGGTATGTTAAACATCATTCACAAGCCTACATAGTTAACTTTCTGAGTGAATATTCCAGCTCGACTACATTTTGTCATGGTAGGCTTTAGAAAAGAAAGAGAAGGCGGAGAAACTTCTTGAGGAGATTGATGAGGTGGAAGTGACTCAACAACCTGAACCTGATAAAGAGGGTATTACTAAAGAAGAAAGATACATGCTGACGAAGGTTGGCTTGAGAATGAAGGCATTCTTGCTTATGGGTACACACCACAAAACAAGACATTTAGTTCACAAGAAATTTTCATTCTTAGCAAACCAGAACCCTCGAAACTTCTTCAGATATTCACAGTTGGATTTCCTGAAGTGCCAATTAAGTAAGCATTGATTCAATAATGCGCAGGTAAGCGTGGTGTTTTTGCTGGGACAGTTGAAAACATGCATCTTCACTGGAAATACAGGGAACTCATAAAAATCATTTCTAATGAGAAAAATACCCGGGAAGTCTACAGAGCTGCCCGGATGTTAGAGGCTGAGAGTGGTGGAATATTGGTGGCGGTGGAGAAAGTAAGTAAAGGTTATGCCATCATAATTTATCGTGGAAAGAATTACCAGAGGCCCGCTTCATTGAGGCCTAAAACACTATTGACTAAAAGGGAAGCAATGAAGCGTTCCATAGAGGCTCAGCGCCGCAAGGTATACTTTTATGCATATCTGTATAAAATTACCTTGTATAGTGACTAGGTCCTTCTAGGTAACCCAAATGCTTAGATTTGATATAAAGACAGTGCGACAACTAATATGGCTAGTCAGCTATTGTGATGCAGTAACTAATCCGAAATTTGACTGCTGGCAGCTCATTTCCAGCATAAAATAGAAAATAAAGATTCTTCTTCTATATTAGTGGGGTTTTTCCCAGACAAAAAAATTCTATATGTACATGGCAATGATATAACACCCAACTAATTAATTATAAATAAGTTAGTGAACAACAGTGAAGGGTAGAAAGGAAAACTGAGCGTCAGAGCTACATGTGACAAGCATTACTGTTCCTTTTGTGAGAGGTTTTTCTTTTGCATGTCATTTAAATTCTACTTGTTCTTTTGGATGATGTAGTCCTTGCAGCTGCATGTTTTGAAGCTTAGCAAGCATATCGACAATATGAGACAGCAGTTGGTAAGTCATGGTTCTCGTTTGTTTTGCTCGATAGTATTAATTAAGCAATTGCGAGGTTACTTGATTACTTTTGTAACTCAGGCAGCAAAAGACGGAGCATCAGCCGAACAAGTTGAAGAATTAAGTACAACTTCCGCAGTGCCTCAGGGAGAAGGTACGAAGTCAACTGATGTGGGCGTTGCTGAATTCACAAATGTATATTTGGTGAGTTAACTAACATAGCAACTCTACCTCGCAACCCAGGGATTTTTATATTTAATAAATCACACGTCTTTCTTGTTTCCATTTGGTGAATGATGTTTATCATTATGCTACAGCTCTACTTACGTATTCTGTTTCAATCTCATTTCTGTCTTGGCATGAGAATTGAAGGGTGAAGAAGCAGGTGTCATTTCAACCCCCATGGTTCCTTCAAACTGCACGGGTATTGCAACGAGCAGAATAGACCCTGATCAGCGGGATAATGAAGCAGACATTATCATGGAAGGTGCAAATATTCCACAGACGTCTGATAGTAGAGGCAGCACTGCCTACGGTGAACCCGATCTAGATAGCTTCGTAGTATGCCTTTTAAATCTTCTCTCTTTAGCTGTTAGTATTATCATAGATTTTTCTCGGTCACTTATTACATCTTTCTCTTCCTGTCAGTCAGAAAATCAGACTATCGAGACTTCTGTTTCTGGCAGCAATGATACGGAGTCATCAGACAGAGTATCAAAAGACATGATTCAAATGACTAATAACACAGAGATGGTGAGGTTGTCTAATGGGCCACCCTCCCCGGCTGGACCTCTTTCTAACAAAGAAAGGCTTCTTCTCCGGAGACAAGCTTTGAGCATGAAATATCGCCCTGTGCTGGCAGTAGGTAGTTTCTTGCTTCTTTAACCCCAGTTACAACTTGCACATATATAGACTTGCTGGTTGCAAGTTATGCATGGTATATCTCCTCAAACTTCACTTGTCATCTGATAAGTGCTACAAATTTATCGACTTTTAATAGTCTTGAAATGCCATCTTCTTTCTTTATTTAAAATATGTAAAACATAGAAGGGGTATCCTCTAGCTTTTCCGTTCCTGTCAATATATTTGCGTGCATAAGCAGTATCCTCATTTTGTTTTTTGAAATGGATGAAGGGAAGAGCAACAGTATCACTGGGGTTGCAAAAACAATCAATAAACATTTTGAGAAGTATCCGCTGGCTATAGTGAATGTCAAGGGCAGAGCCAAAGGCACTTCAGTGCAGGAGGTTGTTATCCAGCTGGAGGTTTGTGCTGTACATGAGACTGTCTTGTCTTTTGTTTTCTTAGTTATGTAATCAAATGGTTGTTGAGCGGTTGTCTCTTTGTTTCCGTTTATTTGATGCAGCAAGCAACCGGATCTGTTCTAGTTTCTCAAGAGCCCAGCAAAGTTATACTCTATCGTGGCTGGGGGGCTGAACAAGAGTATGATCGAAAGGGTAAAATAATCAAAAATCGTGTAAAAGAGATGGGAGAGGCCGAAACAGGGCCTCGTGGTGTTTCCCCAGAACTACTGGCAGCGATCAAGCTCGAATGTGGATTGCTGTCTAACAAAGAAAGACAAGATCAGACAATTGCCCCTGAACTGAACTTCCAATAAATGGTACGACAGAGATTATTGCCTTGTTTACTCTCTAATTGCGCATTTGATTGTGCTCTGATCTCATTCGTTCTTCCATTCATGTTGTACTCAGGTAAATTAGTCACACCGGCAGTCTACCCGGGAAGGTTGTTGAATAGCCTAGCCTCTGCCAAGTGCCCCTAGCATATCGGCTGTGGACCTCAGCCACCTTTACTCTCACTGTTACATAATATGGTGAGCTGCTAAATCTCCTAGAAAGATTTTATACACAGTTTTATGATTAACATACTTTTCTTTTGATCCGGCAAAGTGAATTCAGTTCCTGAATCTTTGAACAGAATGACAAAGGAACAGTGAAAGAACAAACGCCAGCCAGCAATGTTGAACATACTGAGATGCTGGTCAAGGTTAAGCTACATTGTTTCAAAACTGTGTATATTATGCAGGCATGGTAGAATCCCCACTATGTGATGTGATGTGATGAGAACTACTCGACTGCTACTCCAGACGGTATCATCGGATGCGGTGAAAGATATGCAACAAGCAGAAAGTAATATATTTTTAAGGTTACATATGTGTCGTGAAAGATTGAACAAATATGAAACATCTGAATCTGATGGGCATTGCCAAGGAATGGGCGGAACTATTCAGCGGCATTGATCAATGAGCCTTTGTGGAGCGGGAAGTGCTGGGGGGAGACACCCTAGCAGCCGCGCTTCCGCTCATCCCACAATCCTTACAATTCCTCTGCGCCAGAGCCATCAAGAACTTGTCATTCACCCTGCTCGCATTGCCAACAGCTGTGGCCGCAGCCGGCTTGGCCTTGACCCCTTGGCAAGCGTGATCAGCGGGGAACCTGTGCTTCAGACACACCTTCATCTGACACGTCTTGCAGGTGCTGCAGTTGGAAAACGTCAGGATCTCCTTGCACCTCCGGACTCCACAGGTCGGCTTCTTCTTCAGCTTAGGGTCACACTTTCCTGATCTCGCGTGCTGGGTAAGGATCTCCTTCTCGTCCTGCCCCGCTCTGCCGGTGGTCTCGATGGACGTTGAGCAGACGTCGCAGACCACCACCTTGCGGCTGTCGTGGCCCGCCTTGGGGCAGTTGTGGGACTCTTGCACCCTGTGCTCCAAACAAAACACCTGAAACAACACAAGCCAACCGTTTATCATCATGTTCAACACAATCCAAACATCAAAACCCTGACTTCGATATACAGTTAGTTTTTAGCGACAAAACTGTAACAACGATTCTGCTCGCAACAACGGATGAAAGATGTTTGAATTAGAACACCTTGAGGCAGGCGTGGCACTTGAAGGGGAGGAAATCGAGCTGGCGGCAATCGGGGCGCTGGCAGTGGCGTCCTAATTCTGGAAAAGCTTCGGTCCCTCCGAAGGCCATATTGGATGTATTGATTACGAAGAGAGAGAGATGGGTTGAAGTTGAAGTTGAAGTTGAAGTTGAAGATGAAGATGGGGGGGTTTTATAAATAGTTTTCCAGTTTCTGGCTTGGCTTGCCGCCTAAGAAACAGAAAACAACCGACCTCCTTCCTTCCTTTCTTGGGTGGGGCCCTTTCCTTCCTACTTTTGATGATGTGTCTGCGTATCCCTATTTACTGTTTTGTTTTGTTTGTTTTCCTATGCCTGATGTTTGGTAACATCCTTATTCCTATTCTAATACGGTCGGGCCAAATGCAAAGCTGTCTTCCCTCAAATAACACCTTATCCCAAAAGTGCACCATCTTCTAGAGCACACTCATGACTCGTGCTGTTGTTTTTTCGATTTGATAAAGCATGGAGAAACGATTTTTCTCATCACAGCCTGGACTGGCATGATGCAGAGTTCGTGCTCCCAAAGTTCACTGCAACTTTTACAGTGCTCATTATTACACCCATAATCCGACTCTCAAACTCACAGTGGCACAACCATATCCCTCATTCTCATATCAAAACCAAACACCATTTCAACCAAAATATTTTTTTTTTCTAAAATACCCTTTTAATTAGTTTAGTTTCAAACATATCATATTTTTTTTTCACGCGGATATCATCTTTGTTTTCCTTAAATCAATTTGCGCATGCTGAAGGTGGTTTGTCAGCATGTTGATTTGGCTAATGACTTACTGACACGACATCAAAATGCACATAACATCGTCGCTCTTGGTAGAAAATCACATTCTGTAACTACGGTTTAGAGAAAAAAAATCAATTTGGACTTAGAGAAAATTGCGTTTATAATCAGCAATTTGCTCCGAAGGAAAGAGATTCGTGTCAGATTTGCAGTGATCCGGATCAATTAGAATCATAGAAGGCGCAAGGCCTTAGCCATCAACCAAAGGATACGTTTAAAAAATAAAAAAATAGGATATATTTGAAACAAAACCAACCCAAGTAAAGGGAGTAATTTAGAAGGGAAAAAATCATTTTAATCCTGAATCTAGAAGTGACACATTCTCCAAATCTCACAGTTGATCACAAGTGCCATATGAGTTATGACTCTTTCAAATTACTCTAATACCGGATGTTTCAACCTACAGATTCAATCCAGAACCATGCATGAATCTTGGCATTCATACATGTACAAATATTCATTCTGCTTTCTCAAGCTCGGCACCAACTGCATCACATCACCATCAGTCACTTCACATCCAGACCCAGCATAGCATTTCACTGGATTCATTCTGGGAAATGCCAATCTGTCTCACCCAGCACCGATTACCAAAACTGCACCATCTTCCGTCGCCATGATGCAGAAAGAACTCCTCTTCCTCTCCACCCCCCAACTCAAAAATACTCTCCACCATATTCTATTTTCACAAACTTTTCATAACATTGAAACAAATCTTAACAATTCTTATAATGAGATATGTGCAAATCTTTAATTACAATTATAAGTTTGAAACATAATTAACAGTTTCACAAGAATCTCATCAAAAAGCTTATGCCCTTGTCTCAATTTGTAGAATTGTCGGATTCACACTCAAAATCAATTGGCAATGAGTGGGGGAGCCCAACTATATATAAGGATCAATCTTGAGCCTTCACTGGGCGATGTGGGATAATACCACTATGCTCAACACTCCCCCTCACTTGCGAGGACCTTTGTTAAGGTCGACAAGTGGGACTTCGTGCGGACCTAGTTAACCGTCACGGGCATGTTCTAAGAGTGCGGCCAAAACCCGCTCTGATACCATGTAGAAAGTTGGTTCCACACTCAAAACCAATTGGCAATGAGTGGAGGAACCCAACTATATATTAGGATCACAATTGAGTCTCCACTGGGCGATATGGGATAAACCACTATGCTTAACACTCCCCCTCACTTGCGAGGACCTATGTTAACCTCGACAAGTGGGACCTCGTGCGGACTTAGTTAACCGTCACGGGCATGTTCTAAGAGTGTGATTAAAACCCGCTCTGATACCATGTAGAAATGTTGGATCCACACTCAAAACCAATTGACAATGAGTGGAAGAGCCCAACTATATATAAGGATCAATCTTGAGCTTCCTTGGGCGATGTGAAATAATCCCAAAAGATATGAGAAACCCAGAACATCAAATCTTGTATACATGTACATTTCATCGATTCATCACATCAACATTAAACCCAGTTCACCTCCAGTATCACAATGTAATAAAAAACATTAAAAATCCAAACAAAAAAACCCCAAAGGCCGAATCTTTCTGGAAAAAAACGAAGCCTTTTTTCTAATCAGTTAGTCTCGTCGCAGCGGCGGCGAATCTCCCCCCGCCTCCCGGTAACCACTGCGTAGTTACTCAGCTTCTCCATCGCCAGCCCGAACGCCTTAAAAAACTGATCTTGGTTCGTCGCGTAGGCCAGGGCGTAGGGCCGCGTTCTGGGGTCGCTGATGAGGGCGTGGTCCGAGCCCAGCAGCCCCAACCCCTTCTCCAGATTCTGGTAGTACACGTTGTCGAACTTGTTCGGCGTCATGATGTCGTTGAACACGGAGAGGGTCGGGTTGTTGGTGTAGTCGGAACAGGCGTCGCGCAGGCCGGAAGCGAACCGGGAGTTGTAGTGGGGGTCGGACTGGGAGGCGCGGCTGTAGTTGTAGATCTGGTGGACGAACTCCTTGCAGTGGGAGAACCCGATGGTGTGGGCACCGGTCAGCGCCACCATTTCCTGGATCGAGAATCTGCGGGACTGGAAGAGGGAGATGATGTCCGACATTGGCATGGTGGGTCGGGGGAGGGTGCCCTCCACGGAGGCAGCGGTGGAGGCGCGGCCGTCGCGGCGCCCGAAGCGGACGTTGTAGTAGGGCCCGCCGACCATGCGGACGAGGTCGCGGGTGGCGGCGGTGAGGATGTCGGCGCAGGAGACGACGCCGGGGCAGGTGAGCTCGAGGGCGGTCTTCGCCCTCACGACCACGTCGAACCCGTCGCCTGGGAGGGAGAGGTTGATGTCCGCGTCGCGCTCCGCCTTGTTGAAGGGGGTGGAGGAGATAAGCACCGACGCGTCGCAGCCGTTGTGGAGGCAGTCGTGGAAGAAGAGGCGGAGCGTCGCCGCGGCGGTGGACGGGCTCTTGATCTGCTTATCAGTGATTGTCTGCTGGATGATGTCCGTGAATCTGGGGCACGATTTGGCGTAGTAGTCGGCGCTCAGGCGGCTCTCCGACGATCGAATCAGCACCAGAATCGCGCACATCACTGACACCCACTTCATTTCTCGCTTCAACGCTTCGGGTCACAGCGGCGGCGAGTTGGGCGGTGGAGAGAGAAGATGAGGATATTGATGGAGAAGAAAGTGGTGGGGAGTTGCATAGTGAAGAGTGAGAGCTTCGAGCTTATTATTTTAATGGAGTTTTCACGCGCCGCGGTCTGCTGCACAAATTACGGGGAGTGTGGTGGGACATGCGCGTGTTGGCGCGTGATATCTTTTCGCAATGATGCAATGAGGAGCCGACACGTAGTGGATTGGTGACCTGAAATATTACGAAACTGCCACTCGTTTGTGCGAGCCAGCCGGTGGAGTGCGTATACTGAGGATGTCTCTAATTTTAGCCGTTAAAGTCAACATCTAGCGGTCCGAACCGCTAAATTAACGGATTATTCGGTTTACTTTTTGAATTTCACTGGTTTGATATGGCTTTGAGTTTGATTTTTGGTTCAATTGATGGGCGGGATAACATAAAAAATAAAAAAATAATAATGTTGATCATTGATTGCATGTGATTGCGCTGATGGTTTAATTAAATCAACGGGTGGCTGGATGGAGACGGACCGGTGAGAATGGAATTGGATTCGCATGTGAGACGTGGTCCTACTAAAACGCGGCGCTTTGTGTCAGGTCATCGACAGCTAAGCTGGGCATGGATTTGTCTGTATTTTACTACTCCCTCTATCCAGTATTAGATGTCGCGCAGCCAAAAAGCTCGTGAATTAAAGAGTAATTTATTAAAGAGAGAATGAGATAAATATGGAAGGTAGTTGAGATGAGAGAGAAGTAAAATAGATGAGGATTGGTGAGTATTTGAATTGTTGTTGAAAAAATAAAATTTTATCATTAATGTTTGACTTTTAAGGAAGTTATGAGAATTAAATGTGCGTTGAAATTGTTGAGTGACAAGTAAAATGGATAAATAATTTCGGTTAAGTGACATGTAAAAAGAGGACAGAGAGAGTAGATCCTATTAAGCATCATTTAGCTTAATTGTGTACTACTCCCTCTGTCCTCTTTTTCATGTCACTTAACCGAATTTTTTTGTCCACTTTTACTTGTCACTTAACAATTTTCAATGCGTATTTAATATCAACAACTACCTTAAAATGTCAAACATTAATCACTTTTTCCTCATAATCAATAAAAAAATCATTCATCACCAGTAATAATCTATCAATTTTACTTTTTGCACGAATTTTTTTAAAAAAACACCAACCACTCACTCATTAAATTTGTTCAACCGCTAGCATTAACTTCACCTTAATCTACTCAAATTAATCTTAAACGACATGTATTAGAGGAAGGAGGGAGTAAGTACTAGCCATTAATTCTTAATTCAATTTACTTTGATTAAATTAAGTTTTTATGTAAATCTGAATTTAATTAATTTCATTTTAATTAATGTTAACTTACATCATTTTCTCCAAATATGCAATTAATACCACTGCATGCTGCATGTGTATGTATATTCTTCACCTGGCCATTAGTGTAACAGGTAGGTGCGTGATAGTCACCATCTTTCTCTAGAACACTCTTTTTGATGTTATTGTACAATACAGACAGAATTCATTAATTTTTGGAAAATATTTATTTATAGATATATAAGTGTTTAATGTACATTCAGTATACCGTATTATTTATATATATATTATTAATATTTGTGTAAATAATATGAGGGGTAAAATTTAAAAAGTCTTTGAACTATCCTCACTTATCGAATTGCGGTCTGAACTACCACGATCTCCAAAAAGAGTGTGATGAAAAAAAAAATAATTTTCTGAAATAAAATGGACAATTAAATTGCTAAACTAATATTATTATAAGATTTAAATTTGTGTGCGAAAATTATGTCATTTGATTATCAAAATAAATAAGATCGTTTTGCCCACATATAGAAAATGACGTCTTTTCATATTAAATTATCCATAGTTCTCAACAAATATTATTATATCAATTATTTAAGAAATCAAACAAACTTATCTTAAATATTATCCAAAATCAGAATGATTTTTTTCCATTTCACTCTTTTTAAAAATCATGATAGTTCAAACTGCATTTTGGTATACGGTGATAGTTCAGGTCCCTTTTTAGATTTTTTTTCCTATAATACAATCTATTGAGTATGTATTGTTAATACGCATTTTCAAAGTTAAATTTTCTCCCAGTGCTTTATTAATATGTATTTTTATTCTCAACCAAACACATTACCAAATTATTAATAATATCATTTCATTTTTAATAAATACGATCAAACGGGGCTTATGGAATTTTGAACTTCAGTGATAAATGAGTATCGTTTTTTTTTTTCATTTTTGTAGGCAGCTGTTATCATTATCACGATTAGGTTAGGTTAGATTTGGTAAGGGCTGAGTTTGTAATTAATTTAAATTAGATTAGGACCTGATTGATAAAGTATATTTACAAAACCGTTCCAAAATGAAAAATCTGAAAATTATAAAAAATGATAGTTGCATCCGCGATTTTTTAAACTATGGTAGTTTGCACCTCTTCTATGTAGTTTTTTCTTTAATTAATTAATATATGATCTAAAATGTAGTGAAATGATTTGTTTCATTTGGTTTAAAAAATTTAAAATCGAACAGGGCAATTAATCATCAATTTGTTAAAAATTGAACTACAATCGAACCGTTATCACTTTAAACTAAATATTGAACATATAAAATTCGGTACAATATGATTCGATTCATTATTTTATCGATCTTTATTTATTGCTGACCTTGTGAGCTTGTTGTGTTATGAATCCTCAACATTTTGTGGCTTGAACCAATAGGTGTAGTTTACATTATAATAATGATTGCCCAGCATGCATAATTTGTTTGATTCTTTGATGTTTGATTAGGGTCTATTTATCCCATTGTTCTAACTTGATAATTTTTCAATTTAATAATAATAGGTTACAATTTTTTAAAATAAGTTACTAATATTAACATTTTGTTTCTATTAATGCAAATGTTAATATACACAACTTTTTGAGATTATACAGATAAGATATGGTAACATATGTCTAAAAATTTTGAATCTTATTGAGATTATACACAATTTTTCCAAATAAAATAAAGTTTTTAGATAAATGTAATACATGAATATATTTTTCGAATTTGAATACAGAACAGGTCAAAATGAAATGTAATTAAAATTTTTCTTTTTAGCCCAAAATTTGTTAGAGGCACGAAGAATATTTTTTAGCATCATCAATACATTTGTACACATTTGGCTTACACAGTTTATGTGGAGGATATAAAATTATATTAAATGTCTTGGAGGAGTCAACAAATATAAGCCTTTTGAGAGGGATTGTTAAACTCCACTTCATTCAATAATTATTGGTTTGATCTATGTTCTACGTACTGAAATAATTAAGATGGAAGAAAAAGTAGGCTTTGATGCTGAAGTGGTCAAGACAAAAGTAATGCCAACTGCATTAAGAATAGTTAACTGAATGACATTAGCAGTCTGTTGAGTTGGAGGAGGAAGAGGAATAGATAATTGAACCGACGTCTGAAGATGAATCGATCTAAACTGAACCAAGTCTGAATGAAATTTTTTAGGATTTTCAAATCTAACGTGACGTCGTAGGAGAAACTCTAGCAGCCATAATTGGAGAAACGACTCTAGTCATTGCCTTTGTAGCTACTACAACTAGAGAAACCCAATCTGCTATCACTGGATCAGTGGAGACACTGTAGTCCTCATATATACTTGTAGAGATCGTATTATCCGTAGTTAGTAACACGAAAATCATCTTCGCTGAAGAAAGCACAGCTTCCCCCACTGAAGAGATTATAGCCACATCAGATAACATATCAGTTTCAGTGGATGAAATCTGATGATTGAAAACAACTAAATTATTCTTCAACGATATATCTTATTGAGATTATACACAATCGATTTTACATTAAGAGTGTGAAAAGCTAGCTCTAAATTCAATTCGGCAACCAATAAAATGTTGGTCTATTGATTTGAGGTGTTGTACGTCTAAATAACTCAGGATTACGGGTTTGAGCCCTTGATAGATAATACATTCTAAATGGAGAATTAATTTATTTGAATGTTGTTTTCAGATTTATAATTTTGTAGGCCCTCCTCCTGCACCCCAAACTAAAGGCCAACAACACCCTCTTGATTTTCCTGTGAATTGTATGACGTGTGTTCTGAAACCGAGAATGTGTGTAAATTGGAAGTGTGGGCACAAAGCTGCGTTGAGTTGCACAGCCCAAACATTGAGGCTTTTGATTCATGTATGTGACGATAAAAACTTGGTAACACATGTAGTACTTATATATAACAACACATGAATGCAAACTAATTCATATATCTTCAACTGAAGGCTCTACTTGGCCAGTCCAGCTGCTTAGGGACACTTGCTCCTGCCTCCTTTTGTGGTCATGCCGGCGTAGCACTTTCCGCAAACCTCCTTGTTCCCGGCAGTGCCTGGCGGCACGCACTTGCACCTCACGCAGCATGTGTTACAAGCCCTCAGGCAAACATTAGGCCTAGAGTGCAGCGAGCATCTGTCGCCGCATTGCGGATAGCAATCTGTCGCCACAAGTTACAGATTTTGTTAATTTAGCGCTCGAAGCCTCGGACACTGAACATATGTGTGTATGGAAGTGATGCTGGAGTTGTATTGGTTACCAGCTGGCTTCTTGATGAGTGGCCTTGGGGCTACGGTTGGAGGCTTGGGTGCGACTGGGGCTGGCTTTGCAACTGGAGGCTTGGGCGCCACAGGGGCAGGAGTCGGGGCCTTGGCGGGCGGAGGGGTCTTGATGGGGATTGGGGCTGGTGTGGGTGTGGGTGCCTTCACCGGGATCGCTGGTTTCGGCGGCGCTGCTGCTGGAACTGTCTCAATCCCCTGAAAACCATACACACAAAAATTTTAAATCAACAATGAATGGTGTTTTGATTTTTCAACCCGACAGATTTCGTCCATAAATTAATGTACATAATCCAATAGAACTATATGTTCACCAAAAAAATTCATCTGGCATACACTCGGCAAGTGTTTCATAGGATATATTTGATATAAGGTTAGACTCGAGAATTCAAAACAATTGGTCAAGGATGTTTATGACCCAGGTCAACTCGTCTAAGTGGTTGTTTGAATGTGTCTATCAAATGGTCCCCAAAGGATGGACCCAACAGCGGATCATGGAATGGAGCAAGACACAACAACCTTAAACTCGACACATAAAAGAGCAATTTTTCAACAGCGTGAAATTTGGTCAAAAACTGGATCCTCCTGCTGCCGCTCTCAGATCACATGTACTCATCTTGGATAAGACTAAGTTCTTGAACATGAAAAAAATATGAAAACTGACAGAATATGAAAACCCAAAAGACTGAGTAATAGAGTGGTAGATCAGCTGGAGGGTGTGTTGGGTACCTTGGTGGAGACCAGGAGGAGGGAAGCGAGCAGGAAGAGAAGAGCCTTGAAATGCATTGCAGATGCAGGATGAGAGGTTCAATTCGTCCTACTTAGTGAGTGTGTGATGAGATGAAGTTGATTTAGACTTGTAGAAGGCGTTAGGGTTTATATATAAAGGAGAGAGGAAGCATGGAGGGTGTGTGAAGGTTCAGAGCTACGAGGTGAGCTCGTCAAGTGGGCTCCCAAAGTTCAATGAAGAGTCAGTGACAGCTTGAACCAGTGGAGAGGTTGATTTGATGAGGGTGACAGTGAGAGTCGGTGGAGGAGTAGGAGGACAGAAACAGTACTCATTTCGATAAATGCCTCCAGGCCGCAGCTAGCTGCCTCTCCTGACCAAATGAGCGTCCCATTCAAACAAATTTAAACAAAAATCGTAAATAGATGAACTGAATTAAATTGAACAGAATTGATAGTTTAGGTTTGGTTTTGAGTGTTAGTGGTTCAATTACAATTTTAAATTTTAAAAATTCGATGACTAATGATTTGATTTGGTTTTGATTTTTTTCGAACCGAACCAAATTGCACGGTTTAATTTGGTTAGATTTTTTAAAACAAACAGTTCGGTTCGTCTCAAATTTTTCAAACCGACCACCAACGATTCAGTTTAATTTTTTTTATTAAAAATAGAACCTAACCAAATCCTTACACTCCTAGATCTAAGAATTTGTAGTTGTGTTGTTATGTCACTTTATTTTATTATAAGTTTTATTTTTATAAATCTTTCATTCACATTAAAATAATTTTTTCACTACTCCATTTACAGAATTCACATGTCATATTATATTTTCCATACAGATTTTAAGTAAAAGATACTATCACATTTGGAATGAAAAGCGTGATAAATGATAAACATATGGATATTTATCACATTTGGAAAGATGAAACATGATAAAAAAAAATATCAAATGTAATTTTAACACATTTCTTCTTTAGATCTTTTATTGAATTTCTTCATTTCAAACATGATAAAAGTTTTCTCCACGAACTATTACTTGGTGTCAGAATATCAGATATCCGTGTACCACATCAACACAAATTTGGTAAGTAAGCTTGATATAACACAAATCTCTTCGAAAACTTGAATGAGGTTGCCCTGATTATCAACCTCAAAAATGTTTAATCGTATCAAGCTCATGAATGTATAGTAGCTAGCCTCGATCAGAAGTCCTTAACCACTTTGAGTAGGCCCTGACAAGACCTTAACGAGGTGAACCTAATAAAATTTATTAGGGCATCCCCCATTGAATAAACCTCAAAAGTAGGTTTATGTCATGTCACGTAAGATTTGTGTCATGCCACATCATGAACTTCATAAATTTTTTTTTCATAAACCTCTCACTCACAATCAATAAACCTTTCATAAACCTCTGCACATAGACCCATGTGTCATATTACTTTTTTTATATATTTTTATACCAAACTAATTACCAATATAATAAATATTTAATTATGTTGTTATTTATTTATATTACTTCATTTATTTGTTTAGAGAAGAAAAATAAAAAAATAATTTAAATTTAAATTTAACTTAATACGGCTCATTTATTTGTTTAGAGAAGAAAAATAAAAAAACATAATTAAAATTTAAATTTAACTTAATACGGCGTTTATAATATGAAAACGCCGTATAAGCCCGGCCTATTTCATTTAAAAAACCCTAAATACATATACGGCGTTTATAAATTTAAAACGTCGTATAAAGTATTGCGGAATAACATAGACGGCGTTTTGAACGTGAAAACGCCGTAAAAAGCGGAATAACATATACAGCGTTTTTAACGTGAAAACGCCGTATTTGTTTCATGAAGTGCTTCATACAGATGAAGCGGTATCATGTCAGAAAAGGATAAACCGTCTTTCACATTGAAGCTTTATGTCAGGTAAGATTCATCGTCTGACATAAACCTCATTCATAAACCTTCGATGGAAATGCCCTTATGGACCATGCCCTACTTGCGGAAGACTGTGCAGTGTCCCAATAGTTTATGAGCCAATGCGGGCACTTCTGCAAACACTCTCTTATCTTTATGGGTCATCCCATTATTCCAACTGAGGTCTTCTTGCATCTAATGGTGCCATTTTTAAGTGCTTTGAGACTTGAGAGTCTCTTACTCTCATCTTTTCTCAGTGGCATACTTTGACTTGTAGAGTGTGAGATCGAGAGATAGAGAGGGGATAAGGGTTTAGGTTAGGTGTCATGTTATTGTGTGCCAAATGAGCGTTGGGATTCATTATTTTTCTCACCGAAAATCACAAGTTGAAAAGCAAAATATGCTCGAAACGAGATAGGGTTTAGTGCTAAAGTTTGGAAACCAACCACATGGCTTGTGGGCTGGCTGGCTCCTTGTGGAATTTGGTGAATGTTGGCATCCCCAGATCCCAACTCTGCTTCACAGCATTATTAATTAATTTGTTAGAGTAGGGAGTAACTGGGGCAGCGTCTCACTAACCCCGTAACCCCTACACAAATTGATCTACGCGTTTGCGTTGTCGGTGTATTCTCAGACCTACTGTTTTACTAATAATTCATACACAAGGAGCCATTTCTTCCCAAACATATTTTCTCTTCTCCTTTTTTACATGTCATTTAATCAAATTTTTTTATTCACTTTTATTTATGGCTTAATAATTTTTAATGTGTATTTAATATCAATAACTACTTTAAAACATCAAATATTAATCACTTCATTATCATTATTATCAATAAAAAATTCATTCCTCACCAATAAACATCTACCAATTTTACTTTTTGCATAATTTTTTTAAACAAATATTAACCACCTACTTAATAAATGTGTTCAACCACTAGCATTAACTTCACCTTAATCTACTCAAATTAACCTTAAACGAGAGGACGGAAGGAGTATATCTTATACTATGGTTGTGTTTATTGGTTTTGGGAACATTTGAGGAAAAATGAAAAAAATTCTTTGTTTGGTATAGAGAAAATTAGAGATAAAAAACTAAATGAAAAATTAGATGAACAACGAAGGAAAATATGTTAAAGTTAAAAAAATATTTTAGTTTTTTTTCCAAAATTTTTCATCTCTAACTAAACAAGTAAAAAAATAAAATAAATTTCATGAAGAATTCATTTACCTCACATTTTTCTTTCCTTCAAACTTTCTCCAAACCAAACGCACCCTAAATTTCTATTTGAACTGCCGTTTGAACCATTTCAACACTCTCATTGCCCTGTAAATGTAGTAATATTAAATACCTGCATAGATTCTTCCAGGATTAGCATGAGAGGTTTAGTGAGGAACAGAATCATGTAGGTCCTGAGTAAATTAAAATAAATATTGAGGCATTTAACTTTAAGATTTAAATATAGCAAGGGTAAACAATATAATTGAGAATAGAAATTGTACTACTGAAATTTTAATTCTATTTTTCCAATGGTGATGTGAGACATAAAATTTTGTGAAGATATATATAACAAGAATTCAGATGGTCTGTTAGTCCAATTGTGAGGTGTGAGGTTAACGGAGATTTTTATCTCGCATATCCGGTTCAAGTGTTTTAATTCTTTTATGCAATTGATATTTTTAAATTCATTAACAAATAGGAGAAAAATTTAAAAGGGGCCCTGAATTATCACCCTTTATCCAATTGCGGTTAGAAATATCATAATTTCCACACAAAAATGCGATGAAAAAAAATTGGACTGATTCTCTAAAATAAAATTCACCATTACATTTCAAAACTAATATTATTGAAAGACTTATATTTGTGTGTGAAAATTATGTCGTTTGGTTATCAAAAGACGTCATTTTCTTTTTATGCACAAAACGATATAATTTATTTTGATAATCAAACGACGTAATTTTCGCACACAAATTTAAGTCTTATAATAATATTAGTTTAGGAATGTAATGGTAAATTTTATTTTAGAAAATCAGTCCAATTTTTTTTTCATCGCACTCTTTTTGGAAATCATGGTAGTTCTAACCGCAATTGGATAAGCAGTGGTAGTTCAGAGTCTCTTTTAGGTTTTATCCCCAACAAATAAAACAGTGTGAGATCCAAATAGAAATCATTACAGAAACAAAAATTTGAAAGCCCCGTCACAAAACAATTATTGTAGCATAGATCAGTGGCGGATACAGGGGACAAAATTACATAATCAAAATTTTGCTTGAATTTGGGAGGGGGGGGGGGTTTAAATTAAAAATTTAGTTGAAATTAAGCCTATAATTTTTTTTATAGATATAATTTTTTTAATATTTTTTTACATAGGCATAGATATTATTAATGGGATTCGGGGGTGGCTACCCCCACTGCCCCCAGTGGCTCCACCTATGACATAGATGACTGAATTAAAATATCCTTGACTCTGAAACCTAAAGGAAGAGACTGCTTCAATTTTTCGGCCGGCAGCATCATGCACAAAAAGAGTATTGAGGTATTTGGAGCAGCGCACCTTGAACTTGACTACATCTTTGGTTTTCTTTATGTTCACTAATAGGGCATTTAACCTCCATGTTACAAGGAGGAAGTTCTTTATCTCGTGAATTTATTTAGGGATGTTGGCTGGCAGTGAACGATTTCGCTCCAATCAAGTTCGGAAACCCAAACTCTCAATTGTTTTTGTTCATATCATGCTCCCATGTGTTATATACCACTACAGAAAGCATTTTACACGGTGTTTAAATTGAGCATTAGATTGCGTTTCATAATTGTCATCTATTTCACGCGTTAATAAGGCATGGGTTCGAGGACCATCTAATATACAAACAAGAGGTTGCACTTGTTTGTTCCTAACGTCGTCTAATGTACATATTTTAGTGGACACTTATTTGTTTCAAGGGCAGTCTAAAGTCTGTAACATAAGACGATGTTTAAATTACAAGCGCTGTCTAAGGATGTGAGATATCGATTGCACTTCTTATGCACTGATAATGGAGAAGAGTTCACTTATAGAGAATTCAAAAAGTACCGAAAACAAAATGAGATACATCGCCGGTTAATCTGTCCAAACACACCAAAATAGAATAGAGTTGCTAAGAGAAAAAATTGACATCATATGGAGATTTGTTGAAGCATGTTACACCAAAAATGTTCCACAATGTTTTTAGGCAAAATGTTTGAAGCTTGTAGCTCATGTGATTAGCCTACTGCCTTTAAGTAAGATTAAGATTTATTTCACAATTTCAAAATCCATGGGATCTGAAACCCGTGTGGTTACTTAGTTTATTAGTGTTTTGTTGTGTTTATTCTAGATCATATGTCATACGATGTATCTTTGTCGGTTATGAATGAAAATAATGGAAGTGTTATGATCCTATAGTTGGTCGGTGTTATGTGTAAAATAATGTCATATTCAATGAAGCTTCTTCTTAGTGGCCACTACAAGCAGTGGTGTTACTTGACTTAAAGGAAATTGAGGATCGGGTTCAACATAAGCCATGGGAGTCTGAAACTCATACTCTAGATAAAGATATTACAAAACCAAACGATGAGGATGTGATAAATGTTGAGTCACTTGGGATAATGAGAAATTTGTGAGAAATTCTAGAGTACATCATGAAATGCAAGAATATGAAACATGTGGCCAATTTGGTGAGAACAATCAAACTACATTCCCCAAACTCCGCAAGTCAGATAGAGTAAGAAAACCTAATCCAAAATATGTAGATATTACCACAGTAGAAGTCAACACAGTGATGGAGCTTTCAACATATGCAGAAGCGACACACAATATCAAATGGAGAAAAACTATGGAAGAAGAGATGGACACACTAAATCAAAATGAGACATGAATTAGTGTCCACTCCTAAAGATGTACAATCCATCTCATGTAAATGGATGTGAAAGCATGGTGGAAAATCCCTAAATTAAAGAACTAAGCAAACAATTTAATAGATAGGTATACGGCATGCCTCATAGTAAGATGATTTTGTCAATA
Source organism: Kalanchoe fedtschenkoi (assembly GCA_002312845.1). NCBI lineage: Eukaryota > Viridiplantae > Streptophyta > Magnoliopsida > Saxifragales > Crassulaceae > Kalanchoe > Kalanchoe fedtschenkoi. The sequence goes on along the minus strand of NQLW01000040.1, from coordinate 3,645,158 downwards.
ATACGGATTAGACTATGATGAGATGTTTAGTCCAACGGCGAAAATTCCAGCAGTCAAAGTCTTAATGGCACTAGCGTCAAGTAGGTTAGTGAAAATGGATGTGAAAAATACATTTCTTCTTAGAGAACTAGCTAGACCGGACATCTATATGGAGCAACCTAAGAGATTTCTGAGTCGAAGTCACCCAAAATATGTTAGCAAGCTAAAGAAAGCATTATATGCTTTGAAGCAAGTACTAGAAGCATGGTATGGGAAAATTGTAGAATTTTTATTGAGCAGTGACTACTCAATGGCTCCATCTGATTCTAGCTTGTTTGTGAAAGTTTGGAATGAAAAGCTTTCAATTGTGTTAATATATGTGGATGATCTTATTATCACAAGGGATGATGATCAAGAAATGCAACAGATAAGAGCCAATCTTTCAATGCATTTTCAGATGAAAGAACTTAGAGAATTACATCACTTTCTTAGTTCGGAAGTGAAAAGAACTTATGAAAAACTCTTTATATGTCAGCATAAGTGCTCACAAGATCATTTAAAAAAATATGAGGATGCAAGAGTGCAAGCTTATATCAATGCCGATAGATGCTAATGTGCGTCTATCCCTAAGTTAAAGTAAGAATCTAAAAGATGTGATGAAGTACAGACAAATTGTGGGAAAGTTGTTATTTTTTACTCTTACAAGACCTGACATTGCATATTTGAAATAGTCGATCGGTACATACAAAATTCAAAAAAGAATCACTTGGAGATTGCACAAAGAATTTTGAGATATATCAAGGGTACAATTGACTATGACATCTTTTATATGAGATGAGGTACATGTGAATTGATTGACACTTGTGATACTGATGATGTCGGTAGGGGTGAAAGGTAAAACTGAAAAACCGATAAATCGAATCGAACCAAATTGAACCGATCAGTCTGGTTCGATTTTGTTAATCAATTAGGCGGTCACGGTTTTGTAATTGAAAGAACCGACCAGTTCGGTTCGATTTAAAATTTTCAAAATTAAATCTAATCGAACAGAACCGAACCGAACCGGACATATGCCACACCCGCACCGCTAACCTAGCAGCGTCGTCATCTCCACAGTCCACACGAAGCCCAATCCCATAAAAGCCCAATTAAGTTCAGATGCACTAGAAACCCTATCGTCTTCTCCGCACTCGCGCCTCTAACCTAGTTTCTCATCTTTCTATCTTTTCAAATCCCCTAAAAAATTCATTGTTTTGTTACCAATGAGAATTCTGTTCATCTTCTTCTGTAGATTGGTCGCTCGGATTTGGTGAATGTTTCGGCCGCGTCCTTCTTCTTGTCATTTGAAGTGTGTTAGATTTTGTGTTTTATTGTTGTTGTAGCTATATACGATCCGTTGGTTTCGCTTAAGTTCTGAAACTTTGGTTATTTTGAACAGTAACAGTGGAAAATGTTTGTTGTACATGGGGGCTGTTGCGATATCAGTAGCTGATCTGGCAGATCTTGTGTTAACCTCGCTACAACAAAGCAGCAGCCGCTTACAATTCACAACAGCAAGAAGTGGTGAAGGAATAAGAAGCAGAGCACACACACGTGTCTCTAGATGATAAGATTACGAGGCTAAATGATTGAGCAAAGGTTGATTCATAGCTTTGGATTTGGGTGTTAGTGGGATCAGCAAGCTGGGCAGACCAAAGTCATCCGAGCTTGGCAGACCTCGACAAGCTGGCTGCTTGCAAGCGTTTATTTGAACGACCAAGCTTGGCAGACCAAAGTCATCCAAGTGAGAGTATTGTGTATGATGAGATCATTTATCTTTTTTATTATGTATTATTCTCCTCGTCTTGTAACAGGAAAAACATAAGGGTTGCTTGTCTAGCTAAATAAAATAGTCAGCAAAGCTTTTTCTAATAACCGAACCGAAATCTAACCGAACCGGTTGGTTTGATTCGGTTCGGTTTTTCAAACTTCCTGATTCAGTTCGGTTTGAAAATATTGGAACCGATGAAAAACGGTTCGGTTCAGTTTTTTATGTAAAATCGATTCAAACCGAACCGTTACACTCCTTTGGAAAGGCAATACAAGTAGCTGAAATTCCATTTTTCATGAAAGTATAAAACACGTGGAGGTTCATTATTATTATACGTACACTTGAGAAGGTCCTTGCTCGGTGAAATAAGGTTGGAGTATATAACTATTGGAAATCAAGTTGATATTTTCCTAAAAGATCTTGAAATAAAATTTCAAGTGTTTCCCATGAAATTTCGTATGATTTCAACAATAGAATTGAAAGAAAGTTGTCGTTGAGAGAGAGTATTCAACAATTTCCATACCTTCTTTCTCTCCCTTTCTAATGATTTCTCATGTCTTGAATTTTCTACAATACATTTACATAGTAGAAAAGTCAGGATGCATATGTAGTGGCGGGTGATTTTTAAGGAGTGTAAATATTTCATATGTGTTGTTTCAAATTATCCAATACAAAAACAAACAAAATTACATTTATTTCATTTTTAAGAGTGCAATAACATCTTAATAAAGAAATAATTTTTTTGTTTTGTTTTCTTTTGGCGCTTATATTTTCAACAAAATAAGATGTTGTTTTAGACCATTTTTAGGAGTCTAAATTTTGAGATTTTTCAGTCTTAAAATTTCATATTTATAATATTTTTAGGATGTTTCAAAACTAAAAACATTAAAAAATAAACTCAGAACTCCAAATCCATAGAAACCCATAAAAATAGTAAAAATCACAAATTCTGAAATCATAAACAGTATTCAAAACGTTGTCAGTTTATAAAATAAAGGGGAAAAACCCAAAAGGGGCCTTGATCTATCACTGCTTACCCAATTGCGGTCAGAACTACCATGATTTTCAACAAGGGTGCAATGAAAAAAAATTGGTCTGAATTTTTAAATCAAAATCTACCATTACATTCCAAACGTAATATTATTATTAGAATTAGATTTGTGTGCGAAAATTACATCATTTGGTTATCAAAAGCGTCGTTTTCTTTATGTGCGCAAAATGGTATAATTTATTTTGATAAGCAAACAACATAATTTTCGCACACAAATCTAACTCTTATAATAATATTAGGTTAAAAATGTAATGATAAATTTTATTTTAGAAAATCAGTCCATTTTTTTTTTCATTGCACTTTTTTTGGAAATCGTGATAGTTCTGACCGAAATTAAGTAAGCGGTGATAGTTCAGAGCCTCTTTTGGGTTTTATCCCTAAAATAAAATGGTATATTCGTTTTTTTATATTAAATAAATGCCATCACAAAATCCTTAAATTTCTATAAAATAAAATAACGAGGCCCAACAGGGCCCAAAGCACAATTTGGGCTTTTCTGCCAACCAGAAACTTCTAGGGCTTGTTCCAGAAGAACATCCTCGTACAACGAGGACGACGAAGGTGAATAAGAAGATCGAGGGATTTTGCATTTTCATGGAATTCGATTTTTCTTCATCGTCATCTTCAACTCTTCACGTCAAGTATCGTCATCACTAGAACAACGACCCCATCGCCAGATTCCCGACAATCATCCACCATGGTCGACCGCAAGCGAAAACGCGGCCGCAAGTCCAGCACCAGCGCAGCCTCCCCGGATCAAGGCGAAGCCGCGGACGTCACCGCGAATAGAATCGCCGACAACGACCTCGACACGGAGCCATCCGAAGCTCTAGCCCAGCCGACGCGCCGGGCGCGCGGGAGGCCGAGAAAAACCGAGCAGGAGGAGGCGGGCATCAACCCGGCGGCGTCCCCGGAGCGGAGGAGCGCCCGGCATTTGGAGTGTAATGGGGACGGGCTGGTGAACGGGGATGTGAGGCATTTGGTGCCGCCGATACCGGATAGCGTCGTGAGGAAGGTGGTGCCTTCGATGGACGCGGTGGTGAAGGTGTTTTGCGTGCATACGGAGCCGAATTTCTCGCTTCCGTGGCAGAGGAAGAGGCAGTACAGCTCGAGTAGCAGTGGGTTCATTATCGGAGGGAGGAGAGTGTTGACGAATGCGCATTCGGTGGAGCATCATACTCAGGTGAAGCTGAAGAAGCGAGGGTCTGATACTAAGTACTTGGCTACCGTGCTTGCTATTGGGACTGAGTGTGACATTGGTAAGCGAAGTTTGAATCTTTGGACTTTCCGGATTCCACATGCAGGAGTGCTTATTAGCTTTTCTCGTAGGTGTTGTGTTGTAGAGATGTCATAGATAAGCTGATACACATTTGTGTTAAGTTTATATTCACAGTAGAGTTGCTACTTTGTTCATGTGATCTTTATTGCCTGTTTTCTAACTGTAAGATGGAGAAGTTAAGTTGATATCGATTTTACATTGTCTGACATTGGTAAGCGAAGTTTGGGTTTTGGAGATTGTGGATCTTGGATGGACGAGTGTGATCAACTAACTTAGTTTATGGCTTGTAGTATAGAGATGTTTCATTGATTTATGATAAGTTCATTGTTCATATTAGTATTGCTGCTTTACTGGTGTGATTTTAACTTGCCATTTTTCTAGTCCTAAGATGGCGAACTAATTTTGATATAGACCTTATATTTGACTTGACATTGATGAGAAAAGCTTGCATCTTTGGAGTTTCCGAATCCCGCATAAAGGAGTGTCTGCAACTCTACCAAGGTGTTGTAGTGTGGAGATTTTCAGTGAAGCTGATTAGCATCTATGCTAAGCTTATATTCACAGTAGAATTACTGCTTTAATCATGTGGGTTTTATTTACTATTCTTTCTATTTGTAAGATGCTGAAGTGAAGTTGATATAGACCTTATATTGATGAGTCATTGGTGATAAAATTTTGGATCTTTGGTGTCTATGAACCTTGCTTGAAGGAGTGCTTATAAGCTTTACATAGGTCCGTAGGTCAGAATGTTCTACTGAAGTTGATGAACATCTTCATAGTGAAATTGCTACCCTAATAGTGTGCTTTGATTTGTTTTTTCTGGTTGTAAGATCGTGAAATGAAGCTATAGGTCAGAATGTTCTACGTAAGTTGATGAGCATCTTTTTCTGATTTGCTTGCTGAAGATATGTGCTTTTGTTATTGGGATGCAGCTTTACTAACCGTCAGCGATGATGAGTTTTGGGAAGGGGTAATGCCTCTGGAGTTCGGTGACTTACCAGCCCTCCAAGACGCTGTTACTGTCGTGGGGTATCCTATTGGGGGTGATACAATCTCTGTGACTAGTGGTGTTGTGTCTCGCATTGAGGTGCTATCCTACGTTCATGGGTCAACTGAGCTTTTGGGTCTCCAGGTAATGGAATGCACCATGGTCGACGGAGCTATTTATGCTGATTAAAATATCTCAAGTTCATAAAGGTTGATGCTTACATTCTTTAAATGGCTGGTTGTCGCCGCTCTTTTTTCCACTCAATGTTGCAGATTGATGCGGCTATAAACTCGGGAAACTCTGGCGGGCCTGCTTTTAATGATCAGGGAAAATGTGTGGGTATAGCGTTCCAGTCTCTGAAAAATGATGATGCGGAGAATATAGGCTATGTCATACCAACACCAGTTATTATTCACTTCATCAAAGATTTCGAGAAAAATGGCACGTACACAGGTTTGTATATAAAGAGTTGATATAGCTTTGACATCTCTATTTTCCGTGCTAGTCTTTTGCATTTCAAGTTATAATATTTGGCAATTCATGATATTCTAGGATTTCCTATTCTCGGAGTCGAGTGGCAGAAAATGGAGAATCCAGACTTGCGAGCTTCAATGGGCATGGGCGCTAATATGAAGGGTGTTCGCATCAGGAGGATTGAGCCTACTGCTCCGGAATCTCATGTTCTAAAACCTTCAGATATTATTCTTAGCTTCGATGGCGTTAATATTGCTAATGATGGAACCGGTGAGCTTTGCTTTCTTCCTTTCCGTTCTTCTTAGAGTATCATTCAGTTTTCGAGTGAATTTTTTTTGAAAAACTGTACCCAATATTAGCCCATCGATTCCCGTTCTTATGTACTTGTCCATTTCAATTTTCAGTTCCTTTCAGGCACGGTGAAAGAATAGGGTTCAGCTACCTCGTTTCCCAAAAGTATACCGGGGATAGCGCTCAAGTCAAAGTTCTTCGAGATGCGAAGACGTTGGAGTTCAGCATCAAACTCGACACCCACAAGCGGCTCATCCCTGCACATATCAAGGGCAAGCCACCCTCCTATTACATAATTGGTGGATTTGTGTTCACAGCAATTACCGTTCCCTACCTACGTTCTGAGGTCCGTATCGGGAACTGAATCCTTCTACTATGCTGTATTTGCTGTTCCTACTTATTTAGCGTCTTACTTATAATTTCAATATTCTATAATCTCCATTATTTTACATTCAAATTTTTTATCATCCAGTATGGAAAAGACTATGAATTCGATGCGCCGGTCAAGTTGTTGGATAAGCATCTTCATGCAATGGCAGAAACTGTAGATGAGCAGCTCGTCGTTGTTTCACAGGTTAGTGTCAAACTCGCTTGTTTGTGATGGACGTCTAGGGTCTCATATACTCAATCGCAACACTTCTTCAGGTGCTAGTGGCCGACATCAACATAGGCTACGAGGAAATCGTCAACACTCAGGTATGGTGAAGAGCTGCACCATACGAGTTTTTTGTCTTGGCGTATCGGATGATAAAAAGTTCCTTTGGCCGTGCAGGTTCTTGCTTTCAATGGAATGCCTGTCAAGAACCTGAAAGGATTGGCAGCTATGGTCGAGAGCTGTGAGGATGCATTCCTGAAATTCGATCTCGAATATCAACAGGTCTCAACCCCCATCCTCTTTTGCACATGAATTTTCCCCTTACCCATTTCCAGCAACTCAATTCCATTTACATTCAATTGGAGATTTCAACGTTCTTTCGCTTTTGCCTTGTTGGGTCAGTTCAAGTTTCAGATTTGGACCATCTTCGCATTGACTTGTTTTGACCCAACAAAACACACGTACAATTGCCTGATTCATGTGTGTTAATTTTGTAGATAGTGGTACTGGAGACGAAGACAGCCAAGGCAGCAACCGCGGACATTCTCGCTACTCACTGCATCCCTTCGGCCATGTCTGATGATCTCAAATCTTGAACCCCAACAGGACGGCGGCAAACCCCTCCTCGTCTTGTACTGAATTTGCATTTGCCAGCTCGTAAAATTTTTGTATGGCATACCGATCATCGGCTAGACTTCTCACTCTCTTTGGTAGATGAAATTTTTTACTCGCATCACATGTTTCTTCTCTTACGTTGTCGGAAATCAAAATTTAGTCTTATCTTGTTTTGATGAACTCAATGATCGAATTGTAATCAGTAACAGGGTAAAAGTCGTAGCTACTAGTTTTGCATTTTCGTGCCTATATTTACGGTGTTCTTGGGCTTGGTTCAGAGCGTATTCGAGATCGCTATTGGGCCGAATCTTGTTCAGCTTGGCCCATCAGAATGCACAGGTGTCAATCAGCAGCGGGATGTACGTGGCTGCATAGGGTCCTGGCTCTGATATTTTCTCTACTGCTAGGAAATCGAAATCGGAAGCTTAAACCTAATTTTTCATCCGATTTGGGGGTTCATGGAGAAGATGGGAGCTTCAGATTCCGACCTGGACAACATCTTCGAATCAAAGAAGCGCGTCAAGAACCCTCTCGTTCCTATAGGTAATAAGTGCCGATCATTTTCTCGATTTTTTTTTCTGTTTTCTGGTGAATCTGTTATTCTTGAAACTGGAAATTGGAGAGGTTTAGGGTTGAGTATGGAAAAATTTGAGCCTCGGAAGATGTAAAATTTCTGGCGTTTCCTTTAGATAAGAGAATTTGCTGGAAATCGGAATATTTATCTTCAGTAATACTGATCGACCCCCGCAATTATTCATTTATTATTTTCAAAATGTTGAATATTATTTTAGATGAAATTTGAAAATATGAAATGTAGAAGCTTTGAATGAATCTAGCTAGGTAGGCTTTTTGCATTTGAGGCGAATCCAAAGTCTTTAGTGTGATCATATTCGAGGTGAATTTAGCTAGCTAGATATCGACCTTGATGTCATGATGTAGTGGTGTAGATTCCAGTTGAGTCGTACAATGATATTGATAATTCAAATTTTATAGTG
>NQLW01000040.1:3585651-3629066 GCA_002312845.1 Kalanchoe fedtschenkoi | reverse complement strand
CTGTCTGATTTCACACTTGTATCTAATTCATGGCAGAGAGATTCATGGAAGACTGTTCTGACTCTGGCTTACCAGAGCTTGGGCGTCGTCTATGGAGACTTGAGTACTTCACCTTTATATGTGTATAAGAATACATTTGCAGAAGATATACAGCACTCAGAGACTAATGAAGAGATTTACGGGGTATTATCCTTTGTTTTCTGGACTCTGACACTAATTCCACTTCTCAAATATGTGTTCATTGTCCTGAGAGCTGATGATAATGGTGAAGGTGGCACTTTTGCCTTGTATTCCTTGCTTTGCCGACATGCCAGAGTCAGCAGTTTGCCTAATTGTCAATTAGCTGATGAGGAGCTATCTGAGTATAAAAAGGACGGAGTTGTGGCAGGCCATAGTAGTATCGATTCGAGCTTGAAATCGACGCTGGAGAAGCATAAATTGCTCCAAGGGGTACTTCTTGTTGTTGCTTTGATTGGTGCTTGCATGGTCATTGGAGATGGAGTCCTTACACCGGCCATTTCTGGTATTGAAACCAGCACCGTGTCAAACACCCAAGTTTAATTTGATGATATTTTCTATCAAGTATTGGATTGAGATTTTGCTTCCATGTGCAGTTTTTTCGGCTGTGTCTGGGCTGGAGCTATCAATGTCAAAGGAACACCATCACTGTAAGTCTTCATTTGCTAGATTTTCATGCCTACTATGTTTACCATTTGAAAGGGCAAGGATCTGTCTTTATGCACCTTCTGGAAATCTAGTCAAGAATAACTGCCCAATGCCCATCCTATCAAAATGCTTTGTTCTCCATCTGCAAAAAGGATTTGGTTCCTCAGAATATTGCAACTTGGGAATAAGAATTGTTCGGTTAATGAATGAGGAACGTCACTTAGGTATTTGTATATGTGGCCTTAAGTGGCTCTAAGTATCATAAACCAGTTATGGTAGCTTGTAGGTGTACCTATAAAATGAAGCCTTCTGCCATTAGGTGGCACAGCGAGTTTCTTGAGGAACCCGTAACCCCCCCTCCCTTTTATTATTCTTCTTTTCGTTAGGGAAGCGCATGTTTATTGGCTAGCATTGCCGTGTAGGAAACAAACGCATGAATTGTTTATCATATCAGTCAACTAAATGCCTTGCTCTTGTGAAGTCAATTTGACATTAAAGTTAGACAATAAAAAAGCCTGGTTTCTTTGTCATGGAGGGCCATGGAGGTTGTTCTTTTATACAAAGCAAAGGTGCTATATGAGGCTAGTGAATCACATATTTAGTGGGTGAACTGGGACCTTCTGAGAACCAGCTACCAAAAATTAGGTAAAAGAGAAAAGCAGCTTGGTTAGGATAAGAGCAGTTTGCTCGAGATAAGGCACTGTGGATAAACAAGTTCAGTTTATCTTTCTAATCTCTCCTGGTTGATGACCTCCGTAAAGCATTATGGCTGAACAGAAGAATTATATGAGTAAGCTAGCAAAAAGCTTCAGGCCCACATTTCACTAAGCCTAGCGGATGTAATGCCGGAGTGGGCATTGCTTTTACTATTTGCTTATGTCATGCATCAATGGCCGTGTTCAGACTATCTTCTCTACGGCTTCAGCTCAGCCCTTGCTGTTTTTGTGTGTGAAAAATAATTGTAGATTTGTAGTTGGTACTGAGTTCTCAATGGGAGGTGAAATCGCGATACTAAGGTGTATGGTTAAACCTGTAGTAATTCACACTGAATAGTGTTTCTTGCATACTGCAAATGTTCCTGCTTTGAGAATTTTCCTAATGCTAGGAATTTCCTTGTTTTTTCCATTTGCTTCTGCAGACGTGGAGGTCCCCATCGCTTGCGCTATACTGATATTTCTATTCGCACTGCAGCACTACGGAACCCATCGTGTTGGGTTTCTGTTTGCTCCCATTGTGCTAATGTGGCTGATATGCATCAGCTTGATTGGTATATACAATATATTTCGCTGGAATCCGCTGGTGTACCAAGCACTCTCTCCTGTTCACATGTTCAAATTCTTGAAGAAGACGCAGCGGGGAGGTTGGATGTCATTAGGCGGAATCTTATTGTGCATAACAGGTAAAGATAAAGGCTGTGAAAAATGAACATTTCTTCACACTCAGTGACCTGTTAATGGCTGCCTAATGATAAACTGGAACTGATGTGGTTTAGGTTCTGAAGCGATGTATGCTGATCTCGGCCACTTCTCTCAGCTGTCGATACAAGTACTTTCTACAACTTCATTCATCTGTGACTGACTGATTCATTAGCAGTAGAAAATCTCATTCTGTGCGCTCGCCTTCAGATCGCATTCAGTTTTGTGGTTTATCCGTCGCTGATACTGGCCTACATGGGACAAGCTGCGTATCTTTCCAAGCATCACATAATCGAAAGTAACTACCGCATCGGATTCTATGTCTCTGTACCTGGTAAGGACTTAACATGTGTTATCTCATCCATTGGAAGTTTGTGACCTGAATTGTATGATTTCCATGTCCAATCAGAGTCCATTAGATGGCCTGTTCTGGGTGTAGCCATACTCGCCGCTGTGGTTGGGAGCCAAGCCGTGATCACGGGCACATTCTCGATTATCAAGCAATGCTCCGCTCTAGGGTGTTTCCCCAGAGTTAAGATTGTCCACACATCATCAAAGGCGCACGGTCAGATTTACATCCCGGAGATAAACTGGACACTGATGCTACTGTGTCTGGCTGTTACAATCGGCTTCAGGGACACGAAGCGACTCGGCAATGCTTCAGGTAGTACGACGCCTAATGGCGGAGCCTTTGTCATTTGAAACGTAACTTCAGGTTGAAGCAATGTTTCGTTTCTTGGTTCGCAGGATTGGCGGTCATTACAGTGATGCTGGTGACGACGTGCCTGATGTCGGTTGTGATGGTGGTGTGCTGGCACAAGAATTTGATGGTGGCCGTGGCCTTCACGCTCTTCTTCGGATTCATCGAGGGGCTGTACTTCTCGGCTGCGCTGATCAAGTTCCTCGAAGGCGCCTGGGTTCCGATCGCGCTCTCCTTCATCATCTTCACAATCATGTACGTCTGGCACTACGGCACCGTCAAGAAGTATGAATTCGACGTCCAGAACAAGGTCTCCATCAACTGGCTCCTCGGCCTGGGGCACACCCTGGGAATCGCTCGGGTCCGCGGCATCGGCCTGATCCACACGGAGCTGGTAACCGGCATCCCGGCCATCTTCTCCCATTTTGTGACCAACTTGCCGGCCTTCCACCAAGTTCTCGTCTTCCTCTGCGTCAAGTCGGTCCCCGTCCCTCACGTCCGGCCCGAAGAGCGGTTCTTGGTCGGCCGAGTCGGGCCGAAGGAGTACCACATCTACAGATGCATCGCCAGATACGGCTACCGAGACATCCACAAAGACGACACAGAGTTCGAACGAGACCTCATCTGCAGCATTGCCGAATTCATCAGGTCAGAGCCGAGCTCTGCCGGCAACTCTACCATCCTCTTCCGCGACCCGGACAGCGCCGAGGAGAAAATGACAGTCGTCGGAACCTCATCCTCAAACCTCAACGGTGTCACCATCTCCGAGGCTGAGGCAGACTCCGGAAGCTTATCCAACATGGCCGGGGCATCCGCCCAGGCGGAGACCGTCACAACCCCGGACAAGCCACGAAAGCGCGTCCGATTCCGTCTGCCGGAGAGCACCCCAACTCTCAAGGCGGAAACTGAAGAGGAACTAAACGAGCTGATGGAGGCCAGGGAGTCAGGGATGGTGTTCATCATGGGACATTCATACATGAAAGCCAAGCGAGGGTCGGGCAAGCTGAAGAAGATGGCCATAAACTACGGGTATGAGTTCCTGCGGAGAAACTCCCGAGGCCCGACCTACGCGCTGTCGATCCCTCGAGCCTCTACGCTCGAGGTTGGCATGGCTTACCACGTCTGAAAATACTCTGCCGCCGCTGTACATAACTCAGCTTCTATAGAGCACCCCAACTCTCAGGCTTGGTGCCAGCTTGAATGGAGACGAATCAATTGATTTGGGTCACTTGACTGATTAAGCTCATTTTCATACGATGAACAGTTTCTAAATATACAAGTTGAGGCCAGGCTCGGATTCTGCGGAGAGTTGAGAAGAAACTGAGTTTTTGTAAAACAAAACATAAGCTAAAGACTGTTTGTTGCTAACTCAAATTCAAATCCTGGGGGCGAGGAGACGAAGAGGAACGACGTCACTCGCTCTGCTTTCCAGCCTTGTTACCGCGACAGAGAACGACGTCGCCTGGTCCAACTCAAACAAACTACCCATCCCCTCAAGTTTGGCCCCATATAAGTTATGAAAGACAAACTTGCGCAGAAGACGAAGAAATACTTGAGGCTGCAGTGGCTTGACTTGGAGATCAGCAAGCTGGAGCGCAGAGATCGGATGTGAATTTTCGGATCGGTTCATATTGGACTATATTACCATTGTGATTTAAAAGTTCAAGTTTGGGAGTCGTTGTTCAATAATTCAAATAAATCTCATTTTCTTCTTATCACTGACTGATGTGGGATATTTATCAAGTGACATATTCAGCAATCTCTCTCACTTGTAAAACGTCGGATGCTCCCTCTTGATCAATACTTAGTTATACCCCTCTTTCTGGCATACGTCCTTTTTCTAGGTGCGCCCTCTACGTCTCCCCCTCCTCTTTTGAGGTTTGACCCACATCTTTCTCGCCTTGCAATTCTTTCTGGCCCAGCCAGCTCATTCGCACTTTTGCAAGTCCACACGTGTCCACTGTTTCCCGATTGAACCGTCGGCTCTGATATCATGTTGAATTTTCGGGTGGGCTCATATTAGATCGTATCCCACTGTGACTCAAAAGGTCAAGCTTGTAAGTCATGGTTCAGCAATCCAATATAAATCACCTTTTATTCTCACGGTTAGAGTCTGCTCATTAAACCAGTTAATTGACTCGTATTGACTGTGTTTTTTATTATCTCAAAAATTAGCTATTCTTAATTAAGGATCATAATACCTTTCTAGGGGCCGCTTATGATCAATGAACTTTTGTCGTGGCTAATTAAAAATAAATCTATAGAGTCGCACACAATCAAGCGATTGATATTAAGTTAAAAATGAACCGAATAAGTTTCGGTGCGGATATGATCGGGTTCAACTGCGCCTGATTCAGATGAACCAAATGAGTTAAAGTCATGGGTATGACTCATGGATACTATCCATTGGGCTGGACTCACAAGTCCAAACCCAATAACTCAGCTGATGAGCTTGGCCTGCGGATCGAAATCTAAAAACACGATTCTCACTATAAATATAAATTTAAGGCTTCTGTTTAGTCAGGATGTGACATCAGTTCTTCAATGAGATTAAAGACATGGGACGAGAGAAGGATCATCGGGAGCTAGTACTTACCGGTAGAGAAGCGACATTTGACGCGTTCGTCAAGAGGTAACCCTAATCCCCTTCTTTTGGGTGTTTCAATTCGGATTCAAATTTGTGTCTGATAATTCAAATTGAAACTGTTAAAAGTAATTGCCAAATATTCCGAATTCAGGCTTATGCCGCGTGGTTCGTAAAACATTTCCTACATTTGTGGACGGAATCTCCACCACTAACCACTAATCAATGTGGGACATTTTTCAAATGACATACTCAGCAAATGTACCCGAATGATGTGATCATCAACTTTACTACGAATCAAATTGCAATCGATTTCAATGTACTTTATACGTTCATAGAATTTCAGATTCCGAACAATAGCGATGAGAGGTTTGTTGTCACTGTAAACTCATACAGGAGATAGACCGAAGTGCCTGAAGAGAGCTAAGGAGATGAGGCAGCTAAGTAAGCTTGCACATGTTGTGTTATAAATAAGATACAATGATAAATTTACAAATTAATGAGTAATAAATAAATAAGTTAAAATAAAACGTTATCTTCATTTCCATAATTTATTTCCATAAATAAATATTATCAAAATACAAGAAATTAATTGATGTTGTTATATGATTTGCTTGATTAGAATATGGCTGGTGGGATTTAATATGAATTATTGTAACTTAAACAATTACAGAGGATACGAAGAAATTATAAATAAGATACAATGTTAATAATATATATCAATATTAATTATATATACTTAATGAAAGCGTGCCACAAATAATCTTTATGCTAAAGACGATAATAATATATATAAATATTAAAAATATAAATTAGAGTGTGCCATGATTTTTAAGCTAAGAACGCAACATATATTATAATCTTTAAAACTCAGAGAGATTCCGACTCTATTTTAATAGATTAATTTATAGATAAATACATAGATAAAAATTAATTAAAATCAAAATTACGTTGTTTTTGGGTTTGGTATAGTTAATTTTACTCCTAATTAAAGCTCTTCTCAATTAATCTTTCTATTTTCTCTCATTTTAAAATAAAAATACAATTTTAAAAACATCCTTTTCTAGTCCACTTTTAGTTACTTATCATTTAGCAATTTCAATGTATATTTAATCATTATAACTACCTAAATTTATTAATTTTTTGATTAAAAAACAATTTGCCATCATCTATCCACATATGTCCCTATAACTACTATAAAAGTCAAATAATATATATTTTCAACAATAAAAATTAATGATGATCAACATACCAAATTAGCAGTAAAAGTTTCTTAATTTTTTTCGAAAATTTTCTAAATAATACTCATTCGTTACTCAAATACTTAAGGCCTTTAATTTTTTAAATTGTAATTTAACTCGTGAAGTTATATAAAACATTATGATGAAATATTTACCCAAATGAGTATCAGAATTTGATGGTAATTAGTAAAGTCAATGCCCGTTGACACTCAAGCATGGTGACACGTGTTGATATACGATTGGTTGATATCAAATATAGCTGTTACAAAATGGTACGTTGAGCGATGGAGACAATGACGAGAGACCGTTCACGTTCTCTTCCCCTCCATCGCGCGAGCAAATCGCAAGACTTGAAAATTAGGGTTAGGGTTTTTGATTGGGAATCCATTCGAAATTCGCAGGAATGCTGTCTCCGACGCCAGAATCGCCGACGCGGATCCCCGACGACTCCGATTTCCACGACGCGGCGTTCGCGAAGCGCGGATGCTGCTTGTGGCTCCCGTGCATGCGGCAATGGGACAGGATCGAGGCGCCGGAGCGGAAGCGGAGGGGTGCGGCGGGGGAGGATGAGGAGGAGCGTCAGTGGTGGATGCGGGGTTGGGACGTGGTGATGAAGGTGCGGGAGTGGTCGGAGATCGCGGCGGGACCCAAATGGAAGACGTTCATCCGGCGGTTCGGGCGGAATCGGATGATGAGGAGCGGCGGGAGTAAGTTCCGGTACGATCCGTTGAGCTACGCTTTGAATTTCGACGAGTCGGCGATTCAGAGCTCCAATTCCTACGACGAGGATTTGCTGCGGAGGGATTTCTCGGCGAGGTATGCTTCGATTCCTGGCTCGGCTAAGTCGACTATGGATACTGGTAGAGAAGCTTCGTTTTAGAGATGTGAAATTGAAAGGCAGGGTTGTGAGATGGGCAACAGTTTGACCGGCGTTGACGGCGCGGAGTTGGAGGACTGTGGCGGGCTGGTTGGCTTTGTAGCTGCATTTGTGTTTTTTTTGTTGTTGTTGTTTTTGGTCAGTGGATGAGTTGACTTGGATTTCACATTTTTCTGAGACTCATCTCACTTTGCTGAGATTCTTTTGATACGTAGTAATAAAGGTCGCCTCTTTTGCTCAATTTACACATATTGTTGACTCTTCTTCATGTATCAGATTCTGATTTCATTGACTTGTGAAATGTTCTTGGAGCTTTTGCAACGTGGGTTTGACGTGATTGGATACTGGGTTGGGTAGAAGTTGCCAACTGTGGTTTTTGGTTTGTTTTGTTTTTGTCTGATTTGTTGAGTTAGGCAATGATGATGTACAGAAGACGAGTCAGTAATTGAAAGACCAGACAGGAGTCGGCAGCTAAGTTGCACCTTGTGAATATGCATCTGGGTCCTGCTCGAACAGCAATCTTGGAATGAATAGAGGTTGGTATTTGCAGAGTCTGTCCTGTGGACAGCTGTACAGGTTGAACACAGAAAACTGAAGTCTGAAGTTGGTGTTTGCAGAAGTTGCAGTGGTTGTTCCTTTAATGGGTCTATCTAGGTACATTGCCTTCCTTCAGCTCTTGATCTTATTATTTTGCAGAAGTTCTATTGAAGAAGTTCCTCAAGTGATGATCGGAACATTAGGCTGTTGAGATATGTGAGGAGGCAGTTCAGTGTTCAACTAGGTTATGGGTTAGTTGGTATTGTGAATTTTCTAAGCAGCTGTTGGTGGCTTCATAGCCTACTTGAGATGGTGGCAACTGGGTCTGTGCACCTACTACTCACCAGAATCTTAATACAACCAAAAGAAGAGCCAGGCAACATCCTTACACAAATCAACACCTTGAACTACTTAATAGAATAAAGAAATCCAACTGAGTACAGTGGAACTTAATGTTTCATCCACTGGCCAAGATCCTCCTTGTTGCCATGCTTTCAAGACTATGACTTCTCATCTCACTACAACTTTTAATACTTCCATCCACATGCCTCAATATTCCATTCTATTCAAACTTCCAGGTAACATGTAGTACCCATTTCTTAATACAAAATCCAGCTTAGACTAGGAAAAACAACTAGCTTAAACCAAACCCCAGCCAGCAGCTACTTGTTATTCATTGAGAGTAGTTTCATAAAGTTGTACCAAGTCCTTGATGCAAATACAAGCTTACACCAAAATTAAACCACCTTTAAATACTGCAACAGTCGCGGAAATGGATTTTTACGGCTGTTTTAATTGACCCCAAAATGGACACTTGAAAGGTAAAAGTGTGCCGAAACATATAAAGAGAAGGTAAAGAAGATAAAAGACGGCCAAAGCAAAAGAAAATGCACTGGATCAGCAAGTCTTTAGAAGACAACAATAAAGAGAAAGCATAAAATTGAGAGCTAAAGCTTTGGAGAATCAACAAAGTATAAAGCTGTCTGATTAAGAATCAGAATCACTGTGTTAGTGTCTCAGATAGTTAAAAAAAAGAAAAAAATCGGTAAAGAGGCTCTAAAGTTCCATCCAATGTGATGATCAAGGAATAACAGTGTTTAAAATCATAATTCTGATATTTGTTTCCAGATTCGAGTTGCGAGTACTGGACTTACCCGTTAACATTTCCGCTACATATATCATATGATTTCGCCAATCACGACAGTTATGGTACTGAGAGATTTATCTCTGTCTAGACAAGCTAACACAGTATAAGGCCGAACAAATTTGAGATAACTGGGGATACCTGTCACAATGTCACGGCCCCTGCGTGCTCTTCCGCGTCCATGAAAAATCTGAATTCAAAGATGATGGATGACCCATTTCAGCGTCGGAGCTATTTGTAGGCATGCCTCTCTTGGGCCACAGCCATATTTTCGAAATCGAGAAACTGTCCTTTTTTGCCGCGCTATTAATCTTCTTCCCTTCCATATCTCTGACGAACGATGGATTTCCATGGTGCTCAATTTGTTTAGCTAACTTTGTATTTGTATCACCGGCGCCCTTATCGTGAGACAACGGAACTCGGAGGGTTGCGTCCCCAACTATGTACTGATATGATCCCATCGAGAAACATCTCCTCGCATCCAAGTTACTGCTACTCGTCTCGCCTACATCTTTCTCCTCGCTCCCTTCCGTCAATTTTCTGAATTTACCGAGCCTCACGGGGAAAGCTTTCACTCCCTTCTCCGACACAATTTCTTCAACCTCCACAGTCTTTCGACCAATAGGCAGCCTAATTTCTCCGTTGCCTGAGAACCCATCATCTTCCCGCAGCTCATCAAAATCAAACATGGGATTCTCCATCGAAAACCCGGGAGCAAAAAGCGTCCCTCTACAAAGCGGACAAGTCGAATTCGACAGCAGCCAGGTATCAATACAGCCTATATGAAAAGCGTGACTACACACGGGAAGCAACCGCAGCTTATCCTTCTCAG
Source organism: Kalanchoe fedtschenkoi (assembly GCA_002312845.1). Lineage (NCBI taxonomy): Eukaryota > Viridiplantae > Streptophyta > Magnoliopsida > Saxifragales > Crassulaceae > Kalanchoe > Kalanchoe fedtschenkoi. Next base: position 3,619,070 of record NQLW01000040.1, on the reverse strand, counting down.
TGAACTCACACAAACAAACGGCGCAATCAAAGGGCTCCTTCAGCCCCACAATCTCCTTGTAATGGAAAACCGGTAGCGCATCTATAAAGGCCTGGTCCAACCCTGAGTCATGTAAATGGAACAGCTGCTGCAGCTGCCTCTGGAGAGCATCAGACTCCGACAACTCGGGGTATCTGGAATCGCTGTTTTCAGGACCTGAGGACGAAGATGGGTGCTTTATAAGGTATCTGACTAGCAAATGAAGTATGCCTGAAATGAAGAACAGCACGGCTAGTATCACAATGATGAAGAGAACTGCAGGACTAATTCTACTGCCAGATGAAGACGCAGGTGATGTGTGATGCTGCCTGAGGAAAGATCCATCATTGAGAGGTGGAGGTGAGTATGCCAGAGGCCCATCCAGCTGCTCCACCCGGTACTGAATCCTATACATCTCTTCCATTCCTCAGATCATCAAATCATCAAACTCCAGAAACCTAAACTGAAAACCCACTTCCTTCCATCATCAAAAGTTTTCAAAAAATCAAATCTTTCTTTCCCATGGAGTTTAAAAATCTGACGATATCAACGAACCCCCAATTCACACACCTCCGAAACCCTAACCTCAACTCACTAGCGACCTCTTCATATCAGCTCAGATTTGGGAAGCAAACATGGAACAAAAGCCACCACCTTTCGTCCTCCTCCTCCGACACAAATCCAAACTTGAAATAGAATCCACAAAAGGAGATGAAAGTACCAGCAGGGCAGCAAGACCAAAGCTGGCACTGCTGAAACCCTACTTTCCAAGACCAAAAGCTGCTGCAGCCGAGACGCACCCCAAACCACAGAAGCTTCAACTCTCTTAAAGACCAATCCAAGCAGACGAATTTCTCTTCTTGCGCAGCTTCTGAATTTATTGTAACGAGATTGTGACTCTGTGAAAGGGGGAAGAAGAGGGCTTGAAAATGGCCGGGGAAGGGAAAGGAAGAAGTTCGTGAGCTGTGAGCCTGTGAGAGTTTCGAAGTGCGGGTTTGAAGGATTCCAAAGAGTGTGTGTGGGAGAGGAGGTGTTGACCACGCGCATGGCGGTCGCGCGTGGTCACTGGTTGTGTTGACAAAAGTCGCAAGTGTGGGAAACACTTTTTGGCTTTAGTGGGTTTTGGGTGTGGGCCAGAGGTTGGGCCTGTTGGGCCTTTGATTGGATTTGTTTACAGCTAAACAAATTAAATTAGTGAGGTCGTTTTACTAATTAATAACTCATATAATAATTAAAAAAATAAAATTATAATTGAAAGAACAGTAACAAAATTCTTTAATATGACAGCACACGTATTTTCATATAATAGTTTTGTTTCATGTTTAATTGTTGATAATTAATTATATAAATAAAATAGTATAATTTATTATTAAAACATGAGATTGATGCTATTTTTTATTACTATGACAATGATTACTTAGGAGTGACTAACAAAATTTTTTGTCAGAGATTTCAAAAGATGAAATCGATTGCGTGAAGAAATGGGACACTAATATTCTACGCTATGAAGATGGAGAAACTAGTCTTGATTAGACACCATCTTAATCATGATCATGTCGATTTTAAGGATAAAATGTTCTTTGTTGTTCCACTTTATACATTTAGACTGATTTTTTTGGTATAGGAAGATACGAGAGAATCATACAAAAAAAATTATATTTGCTTGTGATTAGTGGGTGCTGATAATTTTTAAGGATAAAATTTAAAAGAGATGTTTAATTATCACCACTTATTTAATTGCGTTTCGAATTATCATGATTTTCAAAAAGAGTGCGATAAAAAAAGACTGATTTTCTAAAATAAAATTTACCATTACATTCATAAACTAATATGTTATACAACTTTAATTTGTGTGCGAAAATTACGTCGTTTAGTCATCAAAATAAATAATATTGTTTTGCGTATATAAAGAAAACGTCTTTTTATACTCAATCATCTATAATTCTCAACAAATTTAATAAGATCAATTATATTTATGAAATCAAACAAACTAGTCTTAAGCATCATCCAAAATCAGTTCAAATTTTATCCTTCGCACTCTTTTAAAAATCATGACAGTTCGGACTCAATTGAGTAAGCAGTGATAGTTCAGAACCCCTTTTAAATTTTCTCTAATTTTTATTATCAGAATTTATTTGTCATATTATATTAAAAAATTTTAAAAATAGGTAGGAGGAAAAGAAATATATAAAGGAAATGGAGTATATTTATAGATTCCATCTTATTATCCAGTTTAGTTAAAAATGAAAAGGTATACATATATAAAAAAAAGTTCAAATGCTTATAAATTTAACATAATTTTACTTCTAATTTTTATATAATTTTCGTAATTTTTCGTTTTTATTTAACAATATTCATTAAAATGTTGATGAATGCGAGATTACATTAAACATCATTTCGAGATAAAGTTCGCTTTACGTACCAAGCGTAACTGTGCTTTCTTGATGGAGAATGAATAAGATAAGATTAGAGATTGATTAATGGTTGCTTGTGCGTTATATGTTGTGCTTTTAAACCTTCCCACCTACTCTCCTATCAACTTCATCAATGAAAAATGGCACTTGCTCAAAAAAATGGGTTCAATCAGTAGTACCATCTTTACTCAGTTTACGCGCAATCGCATAATATTAAAGTGTAAATGTGGTATCATCAAAATTTAAATCTATAACTAAGAGTTACTATAAACAGTACTTTCAAACCATTGGATCAACACCTTGTTGGTTCAGTCAGTTCAATTTATTTATATATTTTGACACACTCAAATGCTGATCTTATCGAAAATGGAGTGATTCTGGAGTAGTTCAGTCAATTCAATTTATTTCTATATTTCGACACACTCAAATGTTGATTTTGCGAGAAGTAAAGTGATTTTGGAGTGGTTCAGTCATTTCAATTTATTTCTATATTTCAACACACTCAAATGTTAATCTTGCAGGAAGTGGAGTGATTTTGAAATAAATTTTGAGAGGCTATTGTACATCATCTTGACCACAGATATAATTATTGATGAGTTGACATGCGTTGCATTGAAAAATTGAAATAATATATGTAAATATTCATTAATTGTGAAAAAAATTGACTTCTTAACATTTCAGTTTAAAGTGACCTTGTTGTTCACAGATCCCAAGTGTCATAAAACCAACAAACATAATCATGCAAACCAGACCAAATCCAACTTAGTCCATGAACTTGCACACCTCCACCATAATAATGGATTAGAGATGGTTTCACACTGATCATCATTTGTCATGGACACATTTCACAAAGCTATGATCCATACATTGAACAGAAGAACACAAAAGCTAACTCAGTGCTTGCATATAGACCTCCATACCCGGATGGGATCATCAGCAAATCACCGTGAAAATAGGATCAAGACCTGTAAATTCGACCTGCGCAGCTCACTCATTCATTGTACAACACTTTGGTATTGAATATGATGTGGGCTATTAATTTACAAGCATTTGATGTTTGTGCATATTAAGCCGGCATACTGCTGCGCTGTATATGTAAAACCAGCATTGAGTTAAACATGTACTAAACGAGCTCTATGGGTCTGCACGGCCAGCAGAATCGTCGTCTTCCTCACTTGAAACGCTTTCAACGTCACTGACATCCTCATCGCTGATATCCTCCTCTTCATCGTCATTTTCTGTAGTAACAGTTTCCTGCTTTGCATATCGCTCACAGTACTCTGAAAGCGTCATTAGCATACAGAGAAATTGAGTTGCATTGAGTTAAAATAAACAAGCCTAAATGGCTAAATCTCCGTCTCTCTCGGTTAGAGCTCGTTTAGTGAGTGAAGTCTTGGAAGAATTTATCTATGAACATGTTTCCATGATCCAGCGAGTGCTCACCTTTTACTTTCTGCTCATATTGCTTTGGTTCTTTGATCATCAATCTTGCTGCATCACGATTTAGAGGGTGTGAGGGATTTGGGTAGAGCAAGAGTTGCGGCAAGAATACCTCAAACACATTAAAAAGATCTGCAAGCCAAGCTCGGTTATTAGCATGAGATAAGAACCATCGGAACCAGAAATGAATTTGCAAAGTAATTCAAGCCCAGGATTTCTGATCATGTAACATCGTAACCCATAAATTAACAATGTATAATTAGCCCCATTTAGTTCTTTTTTACGCAATTGCCTAATTTTGACCGAAGCCGTGCAGAGTAGCAGTAACTAAATGTGGTCAGTGTCTGACACGCCATGATCAGCAACTACATATCAAGCCAAGCGGAAACCAAACTGATTAGATGACATCAAATTCAAATGTGCATATAATGCCCTTATATAACCAATCATGCATGGCTTATGGGCTGTTTGGCATCCCCTTAATGCCCCGGTGATAATGTTAACAAAAAAAAAAAACTGCTGATATTACCAAACATCGGACTCCATGATTGCTTAATAACATCCAAGCAGACTCCACCTGTCCTGCAACAGGGGAAGATCGAGTCAGGGACATAATCAAGCATCAAGGAGGATGAAATAAAGTTCAGATATTGTGTGCGTAATGACATAAGTGAAACAATAGCACATTATTATCCAGTTGTTCGACAAATTCAACTTCAAACAACGTCACATGGATTTTTTTCAACATTTGTAGCGGGAGCGGGGCTTACAGCTCATTGATATTTGGATGAAATATTTTGTTTATAAACCTAATGGAAGGAGAGTTGTAAGGATATGTATCAGGCAGCTTCACACGAATTTTCCACACACCACCTTCATAGTAACCTGTATATATCCATAATATGTTAACGTGCCTAGCCACCAACCAAAAATCACAAATCTGAAGCACAAATCTGTAGTGGAAGCAACAATATCCGAGACAAAGAAAACAACGCATTACTTTCTTTTGGACCATGAAAATCAACTATGAACTCATTGATTTTGTCATCAGTTGTCTCCACTACATAGTCACTCATCATCCTACAAAAGACCAAACAAAAACAAGCAATGAACCTGCTTATAGAGGGTGGCATTTTGTCAGACAAAAAGCAAGAAGTTGCAACAAACATATATCAATAGAGAAAGCCCTGGTATGGACAGTCTATAAGAGTTTGAACTAAAAGCAAAACTGAAATATATTCAGCGTGATACAGATAGTGTGCAACGAGATAATTGGTCATTATTATAATGTAGAATTGTAAGGACAGGTTACTTATATAAACACCAAGTTGAGAAAAGAGAACTACAAGAAATGAGACTTACAATCTCATGACATCAATGTCTCTTCTCTTGCTTGGTGAAGACATCATTAATTGAAAGTCACCAAATTTTCGTCTGTAACAATAGAAAATAAGTTAATGGGGATTGAGGCGTAACTTAACTATCAAAAAGAGTTGGCAGTGTAATGTAGTGTTCAAACTCTCATTTATGCTCGCAACTAATCAAACATGGGATTTTCCATGGAATCCCAGGAGCGAAAGATATTCCTCTACCAAGCAGGCACGTTGTATCAACTATCAATACAACCTTTATGAAAACTATGACGACAGATAGGAAGCAACCTCAGCTTATCCTTCTCATTAAGCTCACACTAACAAACAGCACAATTAAACTGATCCGTCAACCCAGCTTTCTCCTTTTAATGAAAAACTGGCAATGCTTTTATAAAGACAGAAAGATGAGAACAAAGGAGAGGTAACCAAGATTGAAAAGGAAACAAAGGCCCAAGCAGCTAACTTTGGGAGTTGAAAGAACACAAACTGAAAACAATTCGATAGTGACTATTGAGCGAGGAGGCTGTCCCATTTAGACATAACTATGAAGAAAGAACATTATGATTTCCTCTATACTAAACCAAAACAACTGTTTCCATGTTGCTGGCCAGGATATTCCATAACAGAACCATGTGAATTGTGAATGGAACAACTGATGTAGCTGGCTCTGAAGAGCATCACACTCGGGCATCTCAGAGTATCCAAAATTGCTATTTCAAGGACCAGCAGAGAAAAGTGTATGCTTTAAATGACATCTAACAACCAGCATGAGAAAAATGCCAGAAATGCACCACAACACAACCAGCATCATTATGATGAAAAAGAAGTCCACGACTAATTCCAATACCAGATGAAGATTCTCCAGATGCATACATACGATGATGTCTGATTATCGAAATCGAGTCAAACAACACAACCCAGGGGAAACGCAGAGCGAATGATTTAACCTAATGATGAACCGCGAAATCACGCCACCAGCCTGATTTTCAAATCCGAGTAGAGGAACCGACCGTCCAGAAACCACTCCCGGCTCCAATCCGACAATGCGAAATGGAGCTTTCCGATCGCGCTGATTGGGGAGTTTCGGCAGTGGGTATTTTGGGAAAGTTGGAACAGAGCTGTCGCTCGCCCGTTCGACGTACGAGTTTTGGTTATCTTGTGTTTCGTGATTAATCCATAACATAAGGATTAATCTTGGATTAGTAGCGCCATAACATTTAAAAGTTAGTTACAAGATTAATCGATAGCGACACGAGTTCAATAATTTGAAGAGAAACATGAGGATAAAATATGTTTCGAACTATCATCAATTTTCACATTAAGTATCGAATTTTTTAATTTTTTAATTTCATATCGAATTTTTTAATTATTTAATTTAAGTACTATAGACTTAATAGAAAGAAGCAATTAATATGAAATGAGAAAATTCATTTGGTTGCCCAACTCTTTAGTTCGAATTTTAAAATTTGCATAAATATATCGTACACAAAATCTATTTTTTATATAAATTTTATGATTTTATTAAGTCTATAGTACTGAAATTTGAAGAATTATAAAATTCGATACTTAATTTGAAAATAAATGATAGTTCTAAGTATGTTTTTGTAGTTTACTCGAAAAATAATATAGACTAAAAACTTCGAAACGGCCATCAACTATTAAATTACAATATAGTGGTAAAAAATGAAAAGGAAAGTGAAGTAATAAAGTATGTTATTTAAGACTAATTGAGTGTAATTAATTAAATATAATATATTTTAATAAATTTGTTAAGAATTATCATTAATTTAACTTGATAATAAACAAATATGATATCATTTTGTTTCATTTACTTCCATTTTCTCTCTTTTATCTCCCAAAATGGACACTGCCTTAAAGAACTCAATAGTCATAAATCTAATCTGGTGCTTGCATTTGCATTTAGCTCTATAAAATTGGTTGTATGCATCTGTTGCTCCACCATTGGCAGCACCTGTAAATTTGACCTGCAGAGTGCATAGCTTACACTTAGCATTATTGTTACCTTGGTATGATGTTTACTTCTTTACAAGCATTTGATGTTACACAAAGGCTCTGGCCTCACTGCGTTGTACTGTATAAATAAAACAACAAGCAATGAGTTTAAGGCGCGGCTCGAGACCCCTACGGGTCTGCATGGCCAGCAACATCGTCATCTTCATCACTCGATGCGCTTTGATCATCGCACACATCGTCATCACTCAGCTCCTCATCACTGTCTTCTCTAGTAGCATCTGTCTTCTTTGCGTAACGCTCACAATACTCTGAAGCATCATGTCAAAGATGAAGAGATCTAAATGTGTCAATTGCACTGAATGAACTACCCCGAATTTCACAGTCGGGTTGGGTTAGCTTGTCTTTGCGAGTAAAATCTCAAGAGAAGATAGATATACAGATGTTATGATGCTCTCACCTTTCACTTTCTGTTCGTATTGCTTTGGGTCTTTCATCATCAGTGATGCTGCATCACCGTTTAGAGGGTCTGAAGGATTTGGGTACAGCAAGAGTTGTGGCAAGAATACCTCAAATACATTCAAAAGATCTGCAAGCCAAGTGGTATTTATTAGCATCATATAAATACCATCACAGCCGCAACTCAATAGTCAATACAACGAAGCTCGATGTCTGACACGCCATGATCAGCCACTAAATATCAAGCCAACCCATGATCAAATTGGTTGCTACGACATGAGTCAGGGCGTTCATATGGCTGGACTGGGATGTAGGATAATTGAAGAGGTTTTATACAGTATATTATTAACCAATCGTGGCTCACGGGTATTTTTGACACGCCCCTAAAGCATAAGTGAATGTAAAATAAACACTTTGCTGATATTTACCAAACATCGGACTCCAAGATTGGTTAATAACATCCAAACAAACTGAACCAGACCTGCAACAGAGAATGTCAAGTTAGCATCCAACTTCGTGGACATATGCAAGCTACAAGAAGTAACACAAGAAAATTTAGAGGCAGACCAGAATGACAGACTCGTGATGTAACGAGATATGTGAAACAGCAGAGCACATACTGAAGTCATGAACTAACTTCGAAGGAAGTAACTTGCCACCTTTTTCCTTCGACAAACTTACGTAAGTAATGACAGTTACTGAAACTTATGTTCAATTACACACTTCTCAGTAATGTCTACTTTTCTATGGGTATTCGTTTCAGTGAAACATTGGTAAGTGGAGTTGGGCTTACAGCTCATCGACATTTGGATGATATATTTTGTTCATGAACCCAATTGAAGGAGATTTATAAGGATAAGCATCAGGAAGCTCCACACGAATTTTCCACAGCCCCCCTTCATAGAGACCTGTAAGAACATGTAAAGCTGATTTAACTTGTCTATCACCCAGATGAAATTCAATAGCAATGGTAGTAGAAACATTAAGATCAAAGACAAGGAAAATGATGCATTACTTTCTTTTGGACCATGAAATTCAACATTAAACTCATTGATCCCGTCATTAATTGTCTCCACAACATAGTCACTCATCATCCTACAAGTGCAAGATACCACAAGAAATCGAAGTCATGCACCCGCTTACGAAGTTGGCAGAGCGTCAGAACATAAAGCAAGTGAAGCTTCACAAGAAAGAAAAAAGATATGATACCTTTGCCATGATTAGATCAATAATAAATAGTGAGACAAAGGTAATATTCAATGAGATATATTGGCCAATAGAATATCAAAGAATTAGATGATAGAGCAAAAAAAACACTTACAATTTCATGACATCCATGTCCCTTCTCTTGCTTGGTGAAGACATCTAATTAACTGTAAAAGGTCACCGAATCTTCTCCTGTGAAAATCGACAAGAAGTTAATAAGTCTAACTTTCAAAAATGTGTGGGTAATTTGGTGATCAAATTCCCATTAACATTCAAGATCACATTCTATTATATTCATAAAACCTGCTCAGCACCATGAGCCAGAGAGCTTGTGTATCAAAGTGTCAGCGCACAAAAAGATGCAATCATAAGACACGCTCACAGTGCCGCTAACTTAGAGTAGACTCCTGGGGCTCTAACAAGCCACATCACTGACACTTAGTGATTTAACTTTACTAGTGTGACATTGTACACCATACGAGCAAGTGCTTCAGCAGTCTAGAAGTAAAACTGATCCACCAACACCTCAACAAAAACACGGTCTTCTAAAACTATTTTACAACTTCCACACCAAATGTAAGTCATCCTTAATATTGAATGACCATTCAGATCAATATTGCAGCATAACACATCAACCCAAAACTACACTCACTCCAAGTCCTAAAAGCAAGTGATAAATACAGAAAGCCCACTCCGAACAACAATCTGGACGGCATAAATTATCAGCTCCCCTCAGACTGCAAAACAGTGCGACCATTTAGAGTTTCATATCCTCTTGGAAAGCCATATCGCAACGTTTCTCACCGAAAGCAAAATGCCCAAATTCACTCCAGCCCTAATCTCAGCAACTCTACACAAACCCTACAACAACTTCCCTAAAATGATCACTATATCAGCACTCCCAAATTGCCACCCACCCAAACACACTAAAAGCAATACAGCAACCACTTTTCATCAGATCAACCATTTACAGAAAACAGCACAAGCCCAGTTCCAGAATCTACAATCTAATCAACGATGAAGATGCAAAATTGAGCACATGGGCATTCGTCAATCGACGATCAAACAACAAAACAACAGATCGGTGGAAGGGGGATGCATTGACGATGGGTGGGTACCTAAAACTGTTTGGGAGTCACGCGTGTCGGATTTTATCAGAATCCCAGAAACGGAAAATGCAGAAAGGTTATTATACAGGGAAGGAGATGATGAGGACGATAGGAGAAGGGCTATGGAGCGAGCGAGGAGACAGTGGTGGTTGCGTTGCACGTGCCGCAAGCGTACGCGACGCTCAGAACGTGGCAGCTGGTGCGCAGGCCAGGCCCATTTTCTGGACGAGCGAGCCCCCACGCTCATGCTCAATCTTCAAGGGAACCATCTGTAACATTCTCTTTTGTTAGGGTGCTATTTATAAATAATTTAATGTCGAAGGCTCAAATAATGATTAATGATAGTTATTACTTATTAGAACTGAAATGGAATTTAAATCGGTCAAATCTTCAGTTTAGGATTTATCGGTTCGATTGGTCGGATCGATCAATTTGAACAGCGGTCCAATAAATTAAGATTATGAGATTTAATGTTAAGTTGGTGACATATAACAAGTAAATTAGAGCAGCTCAATGGTTAATTTAGATACTAATAGTAATAATTGTATATAATAGTCAATATGTTCACATAATTATCGATCAGGTTGACTGTTTTTTATTGAATCGGTCAATTTAGTCCAATTCAATCTGATGTAACTTGCAATATGTTAAGGCATAGATGAACTAGATTGCAATCTAGTACGGATCCCAATCGAACCGATCAGTATAACTTTGGAAATAATTCATCATATTCTGAAAAATAAAAAGTTATAAGCATTTGTTATTAAAACGGAGGTAGTGCGGGTTATGATTTTGTTCTCTATTTATCCATTGAACCGGTAATTTAGATTAGATTAATTGTCAATTTGATTATTAGTATAACATGTGAATTTATGGGTTAAGATTTGGTATAGCCAAGCAAAGCAAAACGATGTAGTATTATTTTATATCGAGTTATCGACTAACCCTTTTTGTCATGTTCATCAAATCAGTTAAATTGACACATGATTATACGTGATTGGTATTATACATTCAAAATCAGGTAATTTTGGATGAATATATTCTCGTTTAGATGTACTAGATCTGAATCATTAATTTAATAAATAACCAAAATAAAAAAACATTAGTAACAATGATTCGGTGATAAAAAAAAGTACAAAATACTGGTTGAATCGATCAGTTCTGTCCGATTTTAAATATTATGAGTTTAAGTTTGAACTCCATAATATACTTATCATAATCAGACTGGCCGATTCGATCGGTCGGATTAGGTATTAGACTAATTTATGGTCTGTTGAGAACAATTGTTTTGACTTTATTTATAGAGGACGGGTCAGTTGAAAACACTTTACGTTGAAACAAACTATGGACAATTTTACGCCCCAATAATTTCTGGCATAAACAACTGTGTTTTGACTTTATTTATTTTATTTTATAATTTTAGTATCGTATATCCATAATATTGATTAAAAACATAAATCACTCGTGATTTAACACCGATTCAACCATCGATGTTGTCGCCCTCTTCCAAATCAACCTCTTTTGCCCTCCTCTCCGCGAACCTTACCTAAGAACTCAGTCCATTCGAGCGCCTTCGAATCGCTTCCATCAGTCAACCGTCTCCGCTTTCGATCTGAGCCAACAAGCCACACTTAAACAACCTAGCAGTCACGCCTTGTTGTTCTCTGCGAGCTACGCCTTAGCAGCCACGTCTTGGATCCACCCACCATGCATGAGCAGTCACGCCGGAGTAAGCCATGCCAGATCTAGAAAGTATGTATGCGTCTTAAGCCATGAATCAACTGTCGAAGCCTACATGGCTTCGGACCCTTTGATGGCCATACAATGATTAACCCTTGTTGATCAATCTTTTTTATGGCAGTTGATAGAATTGAATGTCGATTTGAGTAGGGTATACATCACCGACATTATTTATGTGATGAAATCTATTTTCAACTAGATTCACCAGATCTGCACTTCTCTAAAATTTGTGTCATATATCTTCAATGTACATGAAATGCAACACTGAGCATGTACAATGTATACTCTAATTGAGATTTTCAATTCTCATTTTTTTCAATTGGAACTAACGTCTATATATGGTTGAACCGAAATGAACGGTTGGTTCACTATAAAACCGCTCAAACCGGATCAACTTTAAGTGAAATTTTATTTTGTAATTGTTTTATCTTGAACCCACAATAAATACTCTTAAATTAGAAAAGAATAACTATTTATAACAAAAAAATTAGAAATTAAATCACAAGTCTAACACTTGGCTACATTCCATAAATTGTTTAAATAATTCACTTTAAAACTAATACTATAATACAGTTAAATTAATCTGTTGATGGGGAGGTACATGTGCAGACACACAGACACCAGGTCAAGTGCTGATCTTCTATCGAGATCAGCTAGACTGACATAGTCCGACTAAATTATATTGGACCTCATACACATCGGAGCGACTACAAGATCTGAGCCCTTTCTGTCTACTTAGGAGCCACATCTGGGCGTTTGAGATCCCATTGCTATATTTTGTGCTCGTGGAGTGGCACTACTCCAACCGCGTGTCTAGACGGTTCGGCTGGTAGCCTCAGACACAGAAACAGACCCCGTCATAGGCACAGAGAGTGACACGTTGTTTCACGGAAGAAGGAGAAACTAGATTGGCATGTGGAGCACGCCTCATTGATCGCCCGACAAAATTCACGTAACGAGTTCATCGCACAGGACACTGAGGAGTATGATCACCAACTTTAAGGAATTACAATGATTGTAATGAGAGGATCACTCGTCGTATCATCCAACCACCCACTTCTCAGATGTTCACTTACCAGTCCTCTGCACCTGATCGCGCTTGCTCTGGTGAGTGATATAATTATATAATCAAGCTATATATTTTCAAACAATTAAATTATGTTTATAATCTTACATTTACATGAATGTGCGGGTGAAATCATTATTGCGAAGCTATAAGACGGTCGATGAAGTCTTCGTACGCCAGTTGACATGTGAGGAGAATTGTGCATGATCTTTTTCACACTTGGCATGGCTAGTTGGAGGGTGTCAACAAGGCTTCTAGGATCATGATCGACCTTAAGGTCATTTGACTCCATTCAAGAACCTTTTGAAATTAAATTATAACGAGGTTCCAATATTTTTGACAATGTTTCTAATATTATTATTTTTTAAACTTTACAATACCGTCACTTGCAGTCGAGACAGACGCTAATTCAGATGATGATGCGGATTAGGGAGTTGACAACACGGGTCCATTGCATATCATCTAGCTGACTCGGGAGCAGGGATATGAGCGCGCACTAAAAGTCGAAGTGCCCTAAGGTGACAACGAGCCGTTGGACACCACACGACTAGAAACCACCTTCTCGACATAAGAAGTGATTAGATACGAGATCCATTGTCTGAATCACTTACTTTATATACTTAAATATTATTCTCCAACATTTACTTATGATTTGAACATTTTCTTTCTAATTCGCATGGACATATAACTTAAACTAGAAAAGCATAAATTGTCAACATAAATTTGCAAAACATAAAATGTCAACATAAACTTTCAAACATAAAATCAAAAAGTGTTCGACATGATTTGAGATCATGTCTTGATTAAATCCAATCGTCTTTTGAAATGATAGTTGAAATGTAATTTTTTTTTCAGAAAGCAGGGTGAATCAAATTGCGGTTTGAGACCGTGTCTTGATTAAATTCAACATTCTTTTGAAATGGTTGGAATGCAAAATTTTCTCACAGAACAGGCCGAATAAAGCCACGATTTGAGAACATGTTTTGATTAAATCAAACAGTGGTTTCAAATGGCGGTTGAGATTTAAGATCCAACCTTATTTTGAAACAACCTTTAAGCTTAAATCAGACACGGTTAGAGATCGAGGTTTCTACCACTTTGCGCTGACCGGATGCCCAGTCATCTGCTAGCGAAGTTATCTTTTAAAAAAAATCTGAGTTTAACTTCTCGGAAGCCCAACAAAAAATTAACGTTTCATATTTAAATTACAACCACTATACACCACTTTGTTTTAAAACTAACCCCTATGGTTCACGAAGCCGACATTGTCCGCACAATTTCAATACAATCATAGTTATTAAAACTGCATTGGTCGATTTGACCGGTCAGACCAGATAATGGACTAGATTTCGATCTGATTCGGACTTCCGTGAACCAATCAATTTAGTACAAAATCGCTCAAATTAGAAAAATTTGATACTGAACAGGTTTAACAATAATTTATATTTATGGTCAACCATTAATTTATTGTTAATTAATCCGACTGACTATAAAAAAGTGACTTTTACCAAACTCTCGGAAGCCCGATAAAAACATAGTTATTAAAACTGCACTAGTCAGTTCGACCAGGTATCAGACTAGATTTCAGTCTAATTTAGACATTTTTGAACCGATCAGTTTAATACAAAATTACTCAAATCGGACCAATTTTATACCGAACCGTTTAACAACAATCTATAAATATTTATGACTAACCATTAATATATACTAATTAATCCGACTAACTATAAAAAAGTGAAGTTGTTGGGTTTCAAACACAGCCTTACGCTATCCCTGATCCCATTGCACACCAACTCAACTACGAATCTTAACTTGTTTAACTTAATTCAATCAAACCGATAGTCAAATTTGTCAATCCGACCGGTTCAATCGGTGAACAAAAAATCAAAAGCATGAATGATTTTACCTGATCCGGTTTTAATCTTACCGAATCAGAAGTCAAACCGACCAGTCCGGTCGATTTTAAAACCTATGATACAATGCAATAGCAAATTAGCAACACAAAACATTGTCTTCATACTGTAACACTTACCAACTTCAGGGACTCGATCAATAGCCTTTGCTAACATATCCTAGTTAAATTTAAAAAATACTGTATTTAGTAGTTCAAAAATCTCAAAAAATATTTTTTAGAAATGCCAGTTAACGTTTTATTAGATAAACACTACAGTGTTTTAATATAAGTATTAATATAAATTTAATAGAATTAAATATGATTGAAATTATTTTTAAACTTAAATTCATCAACTAAATATATTCTAAAATTGAAGTATGCTGAGGAAAGACCAAAAGATGCAAATTGTATAAGAGATTTCCATTCTTTGGCTCCTAACTGGATAATTCATAAACTTTCGGACTAGTCGAATGTATTCAAAACAAGAAGGGCGTTAATGTAAAATCGAGAAATAGAGAGCCCTTCCCGAAAAATTCGTTTCCCCTCCGGTTTCCCGCGAAACTCTACGCCATCTGACGTCAGCAATCTTCTCCACCGAACCCTCCCCCTCTCTCTCCCTCTCCTTCCTGCAACTCTTGCTCTGCGCTGCGCCATGGAAGCCGAAGATGAACCGACTACTCCCGACCTACGATGCCTATAAACTCCTCACCGGCCACCGGCGCCGCTTCTTCAACCTCGACCCGGACTCGCGCCACTACCACCTCAACCTCCTATGGCGCCACCAGATTCTCGATCCGGACAGCGACATCGTCGCCCACTGGAACCACATCTTCCTCTCCACCTGCCTCATCGCGCTCTTCATCGACCCGCTCTACTTCTACCTCCCGTCCCTCGGTAACGACGACAACAATCCTGCATCGCCGCCGACGTGCCTGACCACCAGCAACGGCCATGCGCTCCTGGTCACGTTTCTGAGGTCTATTGCAGACTTGTTTTTTCTGCTGCATATGACGATGAAGTTCCGGACGGCGTTCGTTGCGCCGAGTTCTAGGGTTTTTGGTAGAGGCGAGCTGGTGATGGACCCGAGGGAGATTGCCAAGAGGTATTTGAGGTCCAACTTTATAATCGATTTAGCTGCTTCGCTTCCGCTCCCTCAGGTACTTCCATTTGCAGATTTCAGTTTCAAATTTAATGAGCTGTTTAGGGTTCCAATTTGACGGCACAGTTCAGAATTACAGTTCCCAAAATGATTCAATTTGCTTAAAAATTTGTTTGTAGTGAACCCACCTGGAGATTTTTCTTTGTCAACATTTTGTTGTTGAGATATCTCAATTTGACCCAATTCAGAATTAAGGATTGCATTCATTTTCTGAAGTAGAAGATGTGATTCTATTGAAATTGTTTCGGATTTGGATGAAATGAGATTTGAAGTAGTGAATCAATTTCAAGCATTTTTGTGAGATGCAGATTATAATTTGGCTGGTGATAATGCCGGCCAGGAAGGAAGCTAGTGGTGATGATCACGCAAACAACACTTTGGCTCTCATCGTGCTTCTTCAATATGTTCCGAGGCTGTTTGTCATATTCCCTCTGAACAATCGCATTATTAAGACGACTGGGTTTATTGCAAAGACAGCTTGGGCTGGGGCGGCGTATAATTTGATTCTGTATATGCTTGCGAGCCATGTGGGTTATTTCTTTTTCTCTCGTCGCCATTGAACGATGTGAATGTTGAAATTGGCGGGCTTGGTGACAGTTGTTGCATTTGCAGGTTTTGGGGGCTTCTTGGTATTTGTTGGCGATAGGGAGGCAGTACTCTTGCTGGAGGCAAGAGTGTGACAGGGAGGACTCTGAGATTGGAACTTGTTTGCTTAAGTTCTTGGATTGTAGAACGAAAGATGATCCAGACAGGCAGTATTGGCTGAATGCAACTAATGTGATCGCAAATTGCAATGCCCGTAGTGACACCATCAAGTTCAAATATGGAATGTTTGAAGATGCATTTACCAAAAATGTTGGAACTGTTAGTTTCATCAAGAAGTATTTTTACTGTCTGTGGTGGGGGCTGAAGAATTTAAGGTACCATGTCCTCCTCCTCATGGTTGAATTCCGGGCTCTAAAGTAGTCTGTGAAGTCTTGGTATTAGCTAACTATATCCTTTTGTTTTCCTGGGTGTCAGTTCTTATGGTCAAACTTTGGACACAAGCACTTACATTGGTGAGACAACCTTCTGCATTCTTATATGCATTGGGGGACTAGTCCTGTTCTCACTTTTGATCGGCAATATGCAGGTATAAGGCTTATTCACGTAAGGCAATAGTGCAGCTTACTGTTGTGTTTCCTTTCTGTAAATCATCCTTTTCTTGAATTTTGCCTCTCTTATATTTCTTTTCCTTTTGTAAGACCTACTTGCAATCGATGACTGTAAAACTTGAAGAATGGAGGGTCAAGCGAAGAGATACAGAGGAGTGGATGAGACACCGCCATTTGCCTCCAGAATTGCAAGAACGTGTGCGCAGATTTGTGCAATATCAGTGGCTTGCTACGCGAGGAGTCAACGAGGAATCCATTCTTCAGTCATTACCTTTAGATCTACGCCGCGAGATTCAGAGGCACCTTTGTCTTGGCCTTGTTCGTCGAGTGAGTAAATCTGAGCTTTCAGTTTATCTGTAAATTCACAAGCAATAACTTTATAGAGGTTTCTTTTAAAGGGGGAATGTTTTATGATAATCAACAGGTCCCATTTTTTGCGCAAATGGACGACCAACTTCTTGACGCAATTTGTGAAAGACTTGTGTCATCCTTGAATACACAAGGCACTTACATTGTCCGAGAAGGTGATCCAGTAAGTGAGATGTTATTCATAATCAGAGGAGAGTTGGAAAGCTCAACGACTGATGGAGGAAGGCTGGGATTCTACAACTCAATCAAATTAAGGCCCGGTGACTTCTGCGGCGAAGAGCTGCTGACATGGGCTTTAGTCCCCAACTCAACATTAAACCTTCCATCATCCACTCGGACTGCCAAGGCGCTCACTGAAGTCGAAGCCTTTGCCCTCCGGGCGGAGGACCTCAAATTCGTCGCTGCTCAATTCAAACGTCTCCACAGCAAGAGGCTCCAACATGCTTTCAGATACTACTCCCACCAATGGAGAACATGGGGTGCGTGCATCATCCAAGCAGCCTGGAGAAGACACACAAAGCGAAGGCTGGCCAACGAGTTGGCCATAAGAGAAGGCTTGCTCAACGCCTCACTTATCGACAGAGATGATGATTATTCACACTTCGACCTGATGCAATCATATTCTGATTATGAAGATGTGATCAGAGACACGGGTTCCACGGACAATGGAAACCACGGCCAGAACTTCGGTGCTACTGTTTTGGCCTCAAGATTTGCAACAAACACTAGAAAAGGAGCTAGCCATAAGGATAGACCAAGTGAGCCATCTGCATCCGATAGCTTGAAGATGCCGAAGCTGTTCAAGCCTGACGACGTTGATCTGTTTGACGATTGACGTGTCAAATGGTTAGAATTTACTAATTTAGGTTAGCACAGGGTCAAATTTCGCACATTTGTGTAACATACAAAACCATTTAGTTGTGGAATAAAAATCCAGGTTGATTCTCAACTTGAACTTAAAAGGAGCCTACAGCTTCAGAATTCTGAGTTACCGACCAAACCATCAGACAACCACTGCCGAGTGGTCAGGTGGCGGTCTTTCATCTTTGTGTTCTCCAATTCAAATTTCATTAGTTGTTAGGTGCGTGAGTTTTTGAAAAAAAAAAAATCAGACAACCAAAGCATCTGTTTCTCGGTGTTTCGGGGTGTACTGTGGACACATTAATGAGCAATTGGCGCGCTGAAAAAAAAGTTTCAAAATCAATAATGAATCATCACATATCATTTTTATTTTTTAATACGACACGTGATGCCTTCTAATTAACAATGTTCAAAATCCAAGTAATGGAATATATTCACCCAAAAATCACTCTTTGATGTTATGGAAAACATTGTATGATTTTTTAAATTTTGTTTGATGAGCAAAGAGCACAGACGACGTGAAACTGAGTTAACATCTGCAATTAAAATAAAACTTCGTCCTTTCATTTCAATTTATGTATTTTTTATATTTTAACATTGAATAAATAATTATTAATACACAAATTAAACACAATTTTGTAATCCAAATTGCAGTTCTCATCCTAATTACCACTCCAGCATTCACTCCGCCACTCATCCGTCGCTCCCCTTCTCTGTCGTCACCATCACTTTCTTTCCACTAGAATCATATGTGGTCGACAGGATCACTGGAGGCATGAAAGGGAGAGAAGGAAGGATACAGAGGTAAGTCGTCCCCGAGATGTTGCTGGTAAAATCCGGAGAAATTAGGCGGAGGGACTGGCAGAGATGAGATATTGAACGAGAGCCATGCAGAAAATTGAGACGCGTAAGCGTCTGGTGATGCACTTGCTTGTAACTTCGCTAACGGATCTGCAGATGTAGTTACTCTGACAGAAGTAAAGGAGTGACTAGCGCGAAGCACAACGCAGTTGTTGCGTATGCTCTCGCCGTTTCTAGCTCTAAAACTCAAACAACAAGCTTCAACTCAAAGTAAGTCTAAATCCTCCGGATAAACTATAATGGGCAGTGGACACCATTAGTGGGGAGTCGTGGCGCGTTGAAAAGTAAATATTTTTTTAAACCAATGATAAATCGTCACGTGTAATTTTAATTTTTCAACGCATCAGGTGACGACTTCCCATTGACGGTGCCGCCACGTGGTGGACACACCCCACCCAAGAATCACTCAAATCCTCCTATACAAATTTCTCCTGGAAGAACAGATGTCTGGTTTATGTTGAGAGGACGTAATGTTCATACAAAAAAAGATGTGTGGATGAAAGACGAAATGTTGGAGAATTCTGCTTAGTTAATTTTAATAGTTGATTTGCCATGATCTCAACTGCACATTAAAGCAATGGAATAGTATAAAAAAGATGGTCTAGTCTTATATATTAAACAAGTATTGGTACCCGTCG
Source organism: Kalanchoe fedtschenkoi (assembly GCA_002312845.1). NCBI lineage: Eukaryota > Viridiplantae > Streptophyta > Magnoliopsida > Saxifragales > Crassulaceae > Kalanchoe > Kalanchoe fedtschenkoi. The sequence goes on along the minus strand of NQLW01000040.1, from coordinate 3,599,338 downwards.
TTTCAACGGGTTTGGTTCGGTTCTGTTCGAGAAAAATTAAAAATCGAATCAAATTATTAGAAACAAAAATTTGAAACCGTAACTGAAAATTTAAAACCGAACTGAACCGATCGATTACAAACCAAACCAAACCAACTGATTTCAAACCAAACTGAGCCAATTGAGACCGAATCAAACCGACCGAACCGAACCGACCCGACCTGAACCGACCCGACCTGAACAGGACCAGGAGCGACGCTCTCAATCCTATTCTGTTATATATATAGATAACAAATAATGTTTATACTCAAAAAATATCAAATTTCAATAATGTCGAATTTATAGTTGTGGCATAGTATAAATGATTGTCGAGATTTCTATGCATTCAAAATTAAAGGATACAAAAATAATTAAATTTTAATGGAATGCTGTAGTCTTCATTCTCAAACATTATTAATATATGATTTGATTCGGGTTATAAAGATATATTAAAGTAGGAAATTAATTATTTAATTACATACCTCAAATATAAGGGAGGAATGAGTGTCAAACTATTGATACCTGATCTGATTCAGGTAATAAAAATATATGGCAACAAATGTAGAAAACTAATTGTTGTGATGAGTATATAGTAATTATAAGATTCTAAAGTAAAATTGCCTCTAATAAAAGAAAAATCAAATTGATTTATTGATTAATTTTTGTCATCACATTGGTGCTTATCAGTGTAATATTAGATGTGACAAGTGTGTATGTGTAGTTAAAAAATAATTGTTATTTTATATTAATTATTAATTATCCCTCTGTCCTCTTTTACATGTTACTTAATCAAATTTTTTTGTCTACTTTTATTTATTACTTCAATGCGTATTTAATATCAACAACTACCTTAAAATATTAAACATTAATAACTTCTTTATCATAATCAATAAAAAAATTATTTATCACCAGTAACAATTTACCAAATTTACTTTTTGCATGAACTTTTTAATAAAAATACCAAACACCCGCTCATTAAATTTGTTCAACCGCTAACATTAACCTCATCTTAATCTACTCAAATTAACCTTAAACGATATGTATTAGCGGACGGAGGGAGTAATTAAAATCATTTATATAAAAAATAAAAAATATTTTATTAGTAATAATGTAAAATATCTATGGAAAAGATACAATAATTAATTAATCAATTCTTAGAATAGTTTAACACACGGTCATATTTCACATGCTTGTGTAACATACAAAATTTCATAGTTGCAATAAATTTAGCTGGATTCCGTACTTAGAGTAGTTTTAGGTGTATTATAGTCAACTTTAAAATCATAATTCACCTTAAAATCACTCATAAATATATAGCTGAAGGTGCCAGATTACAACAGTTGAAATCAGGGCTTCCAAACAATAATGTTTCATAGTTCAACTCGACCGAGCACGCATTTTTCTAAATAAAAATATTATGATTCTTAGAAATTAAATCAAAGATGATAAAAGTATGTGTTTTTTCAAAATAATAATTTTAATTTGACTCTATTATATTAGCGCGACGGAGTCAAACATCAGTGAGACTAGATTTGTATTTTGAAGAATAAAAAATAATAATTAAGTCACGTCAAAACGCATAGTAGTTTGATTTTTAAGTTTCGAGGTTTAGATCCGTGATAAGTATTTTTGTTAATTTTTTTAGTAATATTTATTATATGATTGTGGGCCACGCTCCACCTTACTCATCTCCAATAAAATTTACTGTGTTCTTAATAAGAATCAAATCTAAGAGCACTTAAGAAGATGTACACATAACTTACTAATTGACTTAACTATGATTGTTAGATTGATGATAAATTGTGATTTTTTATTCAATATTAAAATTTATTGACTATTATTATTTCAGAGTTAATTAATACAAATAACTTTAGGTTGTGTTTGGTTTGGGAAAATTTGGTGGAAAGGAAAATTTGATAGAAAATTAGTAAAATTCATTGTTTGATTCAGATGAAAAATAGGAGGGGAAAAAAATTAGATGGAAAATTGGTTGGAAAATGTGATTCTACATATATTAAACAAGTTCAATGTATCTTAAACAAATAATCTTTTTTTGAACAAATTCAATGTATTTCATCAAAATTCAATGTATGAAACAATGAAATGTTGATTTTTTTCTACCTATTTTTCATAAAACTTTCAATGATTATGAAAAATGAAATGGATTCTCAATAATTTTCCTTGATATTTTCTTTATGAAACCAAATAAAGGAAAATTAGATGGACTCCTTCAAGGATTTCTTTTCCTTTCAATTTTCCCTCAAACATTCATTTCCACCTAATTTTCCTTAAACCAAACACAGCCTTAGTGAATTTTTCATATAGAAAACATAACTATCGAAAATGGGAAACGATAACTGGGTTGTTGATTGATTTGGTTTTGAGTCGAATTAACGTAATCAAAATATAATTGAACTATTCAATTTGGATTTTGTATTTTCAAAGTCAAAAATCGAATTAATTTACAATGATTCAGTTATGAACTGAATTAATTTATTTTGATTTAGTTTGGCACAGAATCAAATCCCATTTAAAGTATTTTCTTATCATATAACTTCTATTTAATATTATTTAAACTCATACAGTAATAAATATATTAAAATCAGGAAAAACAAATATATTAATGGTTTTTTAAATAATTAATTATAAAATGATACAATATTCAATTTTGACAGTCAAATATTTGTTAAATAATATAAAAATAAACATATTACTTTTATTATTATTTTAATAATTTAATTTTTAATTTGATCAAATAGAAAATTATTAAAATCGATAATTGAATATTATAATGTTGATATGATTTTCGAAATGAACCGAAATTATAAACTATTCCAGAATAAAATGATCGCGAAATGAAGGAAAATTAGAGAAGGAAAGAAAATTGACCATGTAAGTCAGTAGTGGTAGATCTACTGGTGGACATTCGGAAGTTCCCTTAATCCAACCTAAAATAATTTTATTTATATTAAAAAAAAGTAAAATCATAATTTTGATATTTTAATTTTAACTTGTTACCCCTAAATCCTATCCAATTTTTAATTTTTTATAATACAAATTCAACCCCAAACCATCTCAATACAGCCAGATCTAGCCCATTGACAAAATAATAAAGCTCAAAGCTTTAATCCCAATACCCAACTCATTAAAAGCAATTTAATTTCATTTAAATCTCTATATTTGTTCACCATCTACCGAAAGTTCGGAGCTACTGCACGAACAACATAATAATTAGGATGACAGATTTCGTTTTTCATACCTTTGAAAAACGTCTGCATAACCACGGCCCATTAAATCATTGCGTCGTGCGAAATCTCTACACAGCAAACAACAACTGAATGATTTCAACGTAAACTACAACGGAATGATATCTAATTTTTTTTTAAATTTATATTATATATTCAGTTAAATTTATATGTGAACTAAAATATAGTTAAATAATTTGATTCAGTTCAATTCGGTTTGAAAAAAATAAAAACTTAAACCGAATTATTAGTAGTATTATGGGAGTTGGGTTTTTTTAATATTTTTTAGAGTTTGTACTTAGATAAAGTTGCCATAATCTGGATTAGCTGAATTCATAAAAAAGGAGGGGGTGTGCATGACAAGCCTACTGCAGTAATTCAAGAGCTTCAAACAATCGCGGAGGATCCGAATTGAAATGCAATCAGAAGCTCTCATGTGATATTTTTGAGCTGTTGAAAAATAATAAAAAATTTATATTCAATAAATATTTGCTACGTGTCATTTTTAAGGAAAAGAATGTTTTGGCACGGAGTGGTCAGTGGTGAATTATGAGGTGTTAACAGTCTGCTACTTCTCGGTAACTCTTTCTGATTGGAAAATCATCAAGTCTTGCATCGTATAAATGTCAAAAAAAAAACAGGCTGAACAATTTTGTGTTTCACTGAGCTTTACTCATGAGCTGCGCACTGGGGCTTCCAAGAGGTACAAAACTGGGTTCATAAAAGACTGTCCTGGGCTTTTCGCTTTTTCTTCTCCGGAGTTGCATGGACTTGAGCTTTGATGCCATATGTCTTCAGCTGAAAGTTCTCGAACGCCTCAGATACGGCAGCAACCTGTGAGCAAATATTACAACACACGAAGGCTGGTAAAATAGCGTTTTCTGAATTGAAGTAGCTGAAAAGAGATTCGGATCAGACAGACCAGTTCAGGCTTCTTCGAGTAGACTCGCACTATCTTGTCCTGGTAGGAGGCAGGCAGCAAGTGACTGATCCGATCCTTGGGGATGGGGAATTTATCATCACTTTCAAAATCCTGATACAAGTATAAACATCGATACGAGCCACGAGTATCTGGGGTGCAAAAAAAAAAAGATGGACTCATGTTGCGTACCTTGAAGAACTTGATACTGAAGCGGAGGCGGAAAAAAAGCAAAAGAAAGTCCGTTCAGACAGTGAACTTAAAATAGCGATGCAGTAAGGACTAAGGATATAAACTAAAGGGTTTTGCTTGTTACGGCGCTGGTTATTTCCATATACCTTTCTAGAGGGTTATGCTTTCCTCGTGTGAAATCAATTTTAATATTACTAACAGCGATGTCATCTTCCTTGATTGCTACTCCGCCTTTCTATACATATTTTCACCATTTAATCAATCAGCAGAAGTGTTGCAGTGAATTATACGTTGGTAGTGAAATACTAAATAGAAATATACCTGGGAGCAAACAATATCCTGAGCTGTGACATCCTTGAAATTCTCCAGTTGCTCGACGGGAACAGTGTACTCGTTACAGAACTGCCAGTGGCAAACAGACAATTGTTTTATGCTGCACAACGTGGCTACTACAAATTTCTTTACAACTGGCTCATAATATCTGCTGCGTGATCTGGGATCAAATTCGAAACAGCAGTATGGAAAAATGGCTGGTTTCGAAAGAAGATAATGTAACGCACCTGATACAAATCTCTCCTGCGGATTCTGAGTATCAAATCCCTGGCTTTTTTCAGCTCTTGATCTGGGGCAGTCTCGATTGTTTTTATTATCGTGTCATCCAACTGCAGAAAGACCATGGAATCAAAAGGAGCATCATCTCGCACGTGCATTTGAATAGTTAAAATAGTTTTAAAAAAAAATCAGAAAGCCTGACACGCACCTTCCAGTATTCCGAAGGTTCATGCGCGTAAGATGATATTTGCAGATAGTCATTCGCTTGCAGCAAAGCATCAACCACCATAAGCTCTATAGCCTGTAATTTTGAATTTTATGTCGTGTACGACCAAAAGGATAAAGCAACGGCACCTGACGTATCAAACACAGTTTATATTATCAGATAATGGCATTACTTCTCTACCTTCACTTTAGCATGCACGTAAACTGTTCTGTAAAGATCCACGCGAGTTGCAAATAGCTTGTGGACAGTGAGGTCTGCGAAGAAAATCCGATCACATTCTGGAAAATGAAGGAAATTTCATTCGAAAAAATCGGGCAATATCCCAAAATATACTGACAGTCTGTAGCCCGATAGCATATCTCATCACCCAGAACCCGCATTACATCCATCAACCTACAAAAAGATAACGGGTACGAAGCTCATAAAGCTTTTCATATAATCAAGTTCACAAATAGAAGAGATCATAACTCATTGTGTTTGGAAAGATCAAAGGCGCTAATATTAATCAGCAGGCGTTGATGAGGCTAAATCTGATGGAGATAATGAGTGGTAAACTGCACCTTCGATGCTGGAAGTTGCATCCTAATCCACATGCTCGGGTATCACGGGCAATATAATCAAACCTGCAAATCGTCAGAATCCTTAGATCAAACCAGCAGGCCCTACCAACAAAAGAAAAACCTATAAGGACCAAAATGAAGCCCAGTCATGAAGTTCACTTACTTGTCGACATCAATTCCATTTCTGCCATTTGCAACAATGTCATACAAGAAGCGTTTATCCCTTGTGCTCTGATTGAAATCGTGCACAAACAACATTACATTTCTGGATAAAATCTAAACAGAACTGAAAAGGGGGTGAGAATAGCGATTCTGCGCAGCGTACTTTCAATTGTGAAGATTCAGACCCTGCTAAAATCATCTCCTGTCACACACGCAGTTTTATATGAATAGAGGCTTAAGCAGATGAAACTAACAACATAAGTATTTTGCAATCGAGCATGTAATTTAAATAGTGGGTGGAAATTACCTTGACTTTTTTTAATGTCTCGGACTCAATATCAATATGATGCTCGTCCACTATGTGATCAACCATTTTGACGGACATTTCCTCATGAGACCTATGTAGTGTAAACATGAGTGAAACACGTCCTTCCCAATGGAAGTCGTAAAAAGTATGAGCTATATATGTGTGTCTGACTCGGAAGTCCGAACACATTTTGTGATCAAATGGACGGATAGGGCTGTTGAGGGTGATGGGTCTACCATTTGGAGCCGGGGAGAACATGTGGAAGGAATTCACGTTCAAACATGTGACTGAAAGGACCATGGCCGACATCATGCAAAAGTCCTGCAAGTTTCACGGTTTGGACATCAAAGCGATTGATGCCAAGCTCCATTCCCTGCTAGATCGGAAAGACGGTTATGTGTTATCCGTTCTCCACCCACCGTATATGGAGAACATGTAACTCCGCTAAATGGGCGACCTCTTACCTGGTTAGCCTTCAGTTTGGAAACAGCTTCACCGGCTAACCAGTACACCCCGAGCGAATGCTCGAACCTCGAATGCACAGCCCCTGGGAATACCATGTGAGCCATACCTGACCAAACCAATATTAAAAACACTTCAGCCACTAGCCGCCAACACAATAACATACATGTAACTCAACCAATGCGGAGCCTGAAGAAGTGTAACAAATCTCACCAAGCTGTTTCAAATCCCGCAACCTGAAAAACAACAAAGAAAAGCACATTAGCCAATCCAAGATAGCAAGAATCAATCGCCATGACAACCGGAATCGACTCAACACCAAGTCTTTACTTGCCTCTGAAATTGCTCGGTATCAATGAACTTCAGTGCAAGCTGCAAAACCCACCAATCAGAAATTGAAACTAAAGCCGAACCCACCGCATATTACTTTACAGAATCCCAGTTGAAGAATGTCAACAACCCAATTCAACTCAATCGATTAAAACCTCAGAAAATTGCAAAGGTGGAAACTTTTTCATATAACCGGACGCAAGAGGATTACCGGGTCGAGGTAGATGTTGCCATGAACATTATCGTGAACGTTCTTGGAGTATCTCAAATCATAGGAAGCCTCGTACCCGTTTCGGGAACTCAACGACAGCTCGCCATTGCAGTATGCCCCCATGGTAATTACCAACCATTCACAGCCACACCAGCGAATGTGAAGAGGTGAAATTGCGCTGGCGGGCACGACAACCCCAATCGAAATCGAAGGTTCTATAAGCCGATACTGGTGGCGAGAAACTAGGGATTCGATGGAGATGGAGATGGAGATGAAGCTGGGCTAGGGTCACGGTCAGCTGGAGTTCTAACTTCACTACACCACTCTTTTTACATGGTTGAAAATGAAGAGTTGAAACTGAAGTTTTTCAGCTGTTTACCTTAGAGCGATTTGCTGTGCTTTGGGTGTTTCTTGCTACTTCTGTTATTCATGTTTTTATCAAATTTATATGCACATTTCGTTTTATTTTTAATTTATTCTCTTGAGAATTGTTTTTTTTAAATTTTTTTTATTAAATATAAATTACAATGCACAAATGAAAGTTAAATCTTTCTCTAAGATATTGCGAAAGATAAATTATATAGAGTTGTTTAATGTGTGTGTAATTGATTAGTTATATACTTATATGGTTTCGTTAGGCTTGTTCGTTGATGGAATTTGAAATGAAATAGGGTTGAGGTTTTGATGTCCATATTGATGTTAAGAGGTACTCTCTCCATTCTCTATTACATGTCGTTTAAGGTTAATTGAAATAAATTAAGATAAAGTTAATGCTAGCTAATGAGTAGGTGGCTAGTGTTTTTTTTAAAAAGTTAGTGCAAAAAGTAAAATTGGTAGATGATTACTGGTGATAAATGTATTTTTATTGATTATGATAATAAAGTGATTATGTTTGACATTTTAAGGTAGTTGTTGATATTAAATACGCATTGAAAATTGTTAAGTGACAAGTAAAAGTGGACAAAAAAATTCGGTTAAGTGACATGTAAAAAAGGACAGAGAGAGTATTTTATAGGTGTTTACAAAATCATAATAAGTTTAAGAATTAATCAAGTTTAGTATCTTATTAGTAAAGAAAATTCATCATAGTATTTGTATTTGAAGAATCTATTTTCTCTAAGGCAGTAATAAAAGTGATTGAGGAGAAATGTAGACGTCATTTATGGGCAGATAAAGGGAAATGTAAAAAAGCCCCAATTTTTTGGGATAATAATGCAGCCATGTTCCTTGCACAGGTTTGGGACATCATTTTGTTCAAAGAATTCTTATGAGTTTAAATGATACATACTTATTTCTTGAGAGGGAGAAGTATTTTTAATAGGGGAAAAATTCAAAAGGGGTCTTACCTAATTGTGGTCAGAACTATCACGATTTTTAAAAAAGTGCGGTGAAAAAAAATTAGACTAATTTTCTAAAATAAAATTCACCATTACTTCTAAAATTAGAAGTATGTTTTTATCAAATTTGTGTGCATGTTTCATTATATTTTTAATTTATTCTTTTCACAATTTTTTTTGTGACATTATAAAGGAAAAACACATAAAAATACGCATGCACCCAACCACCAGCGTGTGATTCCGAATTCGAAATTTTACGGATGATGTACGACTCTGACCAGTGACCACCGCCCCTGATGGTTTATTCTCTTCACAATTAATATCCACAAAGTTGATTATAATCTTCGCCTGGAGCATTGCGAAAGATAAATTATAAAGAGTTGTCGAATGTATGTGTAAGTAATTAGTTATATGATTTCATTAGATTTTTGTGTTGACGGAATTCGAAATGAAATAGAGTTGAGGTTTTGATGTCCATATTATTGTTAAGAGCAGAGGTACTTCCTCTATCGTGATAGAAATGTGTTTAAGGTTAAATTGAATAGATTAAGGTAAATATTTAATATTAGCAGTTTGACGAATTTAATGGGTAAGGATTTAATGTAGTATATTTTAAAATTTTGAGTAAAATGATGAATTGATGGATTATTACTGATGCGGAATTGCTTTTTTATTGATTAGGATAGTGAAATCACTAATTTCTTATTTTTTTAAGGTAGTTGTAGATATTAAATACGTATTGAAAAGTGTAAAGTGACAAGTAATAGTGGACAAAAAAATTTCGATTTAGTGACATATAAAAGATGACATAGAAAGTATTTTATAGGTGTTTAAGAATTTCCTAATAGGTTTAAAAATTGATCAAGTTTAGCATGTTACTATTAAGAAATTCATCATATTATTTGTGTTTGAACAATTTATTTATGCAAAAAAAAAATTAAACTTAAATGCAGTTTGTTGATATGGCTCGCATACTTGAGTTTCCATCTCTAGAGGTCGCGGTGGTAGGCGTCGTGCTGCAGAGCGAGGCACCGCTTTGGAAGATTTTTTGTTATCGCATTAGACCATTTGACTCCATTGTTCAAAATGCGCAACTCAGACAGGCAGACATCATGATACTCTGATCTGAGAGGGGAAAGTACGTTATTTATTGTATTGTGTATCGTTGTCAAGTATTTTTAAGTTGTGTCACTTAGTCATACTTTACTTATGAAAAATATGGAACAATAATTATGTGAGATCTGATGTCACCATCTATGGGATTTGGACGACCGAGTTGCCGCTTACATAGCTAGACTGGTTTCCACATGTGGACCATGGGCATAACATGAACGCAAACTGGCCGCTCATCACAACTATAGTGGATATTGGAGGTTGAGACCCACATGTTCCATTTATGCGGGAGCGAGATGATTTGGACCGTGCGTTGTTGATCGGTTAACCAATGGACATGCACTCAATGACTCATAATGAATTCTATAATCAATGATTGGCCGTCCACGTGCATGGTGCTCTGCTAGGGTACAACCCTGATTGAGATAAGTCATCATACTACGTGAATCTCAGTTAGTTTCACAGTCGCATGGCGACGCTGACAGGATACTGATGAGGAGACGTTGATGTAGTATGTTAGGACATACATACTTTGCATGTTAGAGTGCATCTCAGTTAGTTTCACAGTCGCATGGCGACACTGACAGGATACTGATGAGAAGACGCTGATGTAGTATGTTAGGACATACATACTTTGCATGTTAGGGTTCTCATTGCTCTCAGACACCACGGACAACGAGGTTAGCTTCTAATATCTGCCAATTCTGAGGGATCATCGACGCCATGGTCACCTATATATGAGGAGAGCGGTTATCACACATCTTTAATGCTGGCTATTTACTGTTTGTGTTGGGAAGCACAAATATATTGAAGACGCGCTCATATTGCTTCAGTTCTGGTTTTGGGAGCGGATGTCCATTGGCCGACCACATCAGAAGGGACAACCTAGACGTTAGTGGCCTGATGGTATAAAGTATAACCCATAGATGTAGCTTGATGTTTGATATGGATAAGTTCACTTTTTTTGTTTGAAGTCTTAACATTTGTCTATGTTTCACATATATGTAAATTGTTCGGTATTGTAACAAATGGCGGGCCAGGATGTAAACGTATGCGTAGAGTACGCGTCATATATTACCGTATTATCAAGACCAGCTAGACTGGCATAGCTCAGCTGATCACACGTGGATTCCCTATCAAGTCATGCGTCGCATCCGTTTACAGGGTCACAACATATGGACTACAAAGGTGCGCAACATTTACTTTTATGTGGTAAGGTGGCATTACCTGCTCCGAGTAATGCTCTAGTTTGGGTGGTAGCCACAGATTCCCGAGCTGCTGAAAGATGGGCACACCAAGCTGCATAAAATCAATAAATAGAAGGGCAACCTTAACTAGCGCATGTAGCACGAGTGTTGGATATTGGTTGGCTCCCCCATTTATGATGCTCCTGCACACACTACATACATGGATTGATGCAACATGATTACACGTCAGATCATCCAGCCTTCACATTTTCGTGTTAATGTTTATCAGCCGAATGTTTATCTATTTTTATAAGCATACAATGTTTTTAAATGATTTGTGATTATTAAACATATTAATAATTTTATTTCACCATATCTTATTTTACAGTTAAAGAATCTTGTGCAAATGTATAAGATGGTTGTGAAGATATTTATGAGTGAGAATGAAACTCTTATTTCACACTGCCTTATTTTAAAGTTGACACAATCTTATTGTTCATGATCTTGAGTTTTGAAATAATTTATATTTTTACTTCCTTTCTTGTCTATTGATCATGGTTATCATGGCGTCGCCAAGTCGTCGACAAGGCGGCGACTTGGCGTTCCGGCGGTTTTGCGACCGCCTGTCGTCCGACGAGGTGAAATTTTCTGATTTGTCGCTCGATCTGACTGTTTATTTGGAAATTGAATTTGCTCCGCCGTAGACTAGATCTTTCGACATCAGAAATCGACTGATATTACCGGAAATCGATTGACGATGTCGCGATTTCATTGGGAGTTGGACGAGCGACAATTGGAATCGTCGGTCGATGCAGGGTCGATGTCGTAGGGTTAATTGGGGAAGAAGGAGATTTAGTTTTTTTATTCCATTTTAGTTATTATAGTATTAAAAAGTACAATCTAACCCCTAATAGTTTTAAAGTATAATCTAAATCATTGAATTCAAGTTTTAAAAAATACAATTGAACCCAGAAAGTTTTTATAATATAATATAAATATATTTTTAGCAGTAATGTATCAGAATTTAGTCTTAAATTTATTAATATTAATAGTTTATGGACTAAATACTCATAAAAACGATTTATCGACTTAGGACGACTAGTCTTCCGCCATATCGACTAGTCGTCCTGACGGTACACTAGCGTCGTAACTCGCCATAACGCCGTGATAACTATGCTATTGATGGACAAATTTCTTTTGTTTACACTCTGATTTCTTTCTGATTTTTTTTCTAATTAAGAAAGTTTTGTTTAATTATCCTTTTTTTTTTTTTCAGTTCTTCTCCTTCTAAAAGCTCTCTTTTTATTAAACTAAAACTTGAATGCTATTTATTTCACAAGTAATAATACATTTTTTAACGTTTAAAATTTATTTGATTGAACTATTATTTATCATGATATTAATATTGAGCGTGCAATATTATTTATCAAACTTTTTAGTTAGGTATTAATAATACCCATTTATAACTTCTTCATAAGCTGTTTTGTATAAATTAACTAGGGGAAAAACCCAAAAGGGGCCCTGAACTACCACCGCTTACCCAATGCGGTCAGAACTACCATGATTTCCAAAAACGGTGCAATGAAAAAAAAAATTGGACTGATTTTCTAAATTAAAATGTATCATTACTTTCCAAACCTAATATTATTATAAGACTTATATTTGTATGCAAAAATTATGTCATTTGATTATCAAAAGAAGTCGTTTTCTTTATGTGCGCAAAATGATATAATTTATTTTGATAACCAAACGATATAATTTTCGCACACAAATCTAAGTCTTATAATAATATTATGTTAGGAATGTGATGGTAATTTTTATTTTAAAAAATCAATCCAATTTTTTTTTCATTGCACCCTTTTTGGAAATTGTGGTAGTTCTGACCGCAATTAGGTAAGCGGTGATAGTTTAGGACCCCTTTTGGGTTTTATCCCAATTAACTATATCTTCAACTGTTTCTCAAACAACTTCATAAATATATTTAATATTATACTTCGCATTTGGTACTAATTATCTATTTTCAATAAGTTTTTGCTACTACTATGAAACCTATTCTTAATGGAGACATTTTTGGGTGCATCATGTCCTCCACATGGACTTTAAAACCAATCAATGAGAGCTAACAAGTGACATTTTGACCGAACATGTGACATCTTGAAAAATTAAATTTTTTTATAGCCTATCACTAAGTGTCACATGTCATTTTGACTTTTTAACGCGATACGTGACAACTCTTTATTAGTGATAACCATAATTCATGTGCAGAACATGACCCACTCAAGAATGATTTATTATCCTTAATACATTTGAAGTATGCTAGAATATGGCTTCACTATCTAATATTCACTCACTCTTTAACAGGGCATAAAAAGATAGAACACAAAATAATTCATCTGAAACACAACAAAGCTCATTACAAACTCCTATCATTAACATGCTCTTAGAAACATAATGAAGTACAAAAAAACTCTAATTCAGGTGTCATTTTGGCTACATCATACAGAAAGAAAGATCTTATCAATCCGCTCATTTTTATTTTATTATTATTATTTTTTAATTATAGATGGGTGTCCATGTAGAATTACAAAGAGATGATCACGAACATGAACTATATATATGAACCCAAAAGACTAGGTTTTATTGGTTTTAGCATTTCACTTTATTAGGTTTTTTTTGGCAGTGCATGCCTCTACCCGTCTACTGTGAATCCAAGCACCAGCAGTAGTAATCAGACCGGGATATCTCCAACATCTGAGCCGGGGTCATCCTCTCAAGCTCATTCTGCCTCCATGCTGCAAAATTGTTCCGATTCTGCGGGTCACTTGCTAGAGGGTTATCTTGCATCCTGTGGGACTGTGACCTCATT